>QRFJ01000663.1:1120175-1237675 GCA_006176705.1 Cocos nucifera | reverse complement strand
CTCGCGCAATAGCAATTAATTCATCTGAATAGTTATTCTTCATCATTATTAGTACCTAAAAATCATGATATAATTGTTAATGTATTATTTGATGTTAATAAATATATGACAAAATCCATTCTTTCCCTCACATAAATGACTAATCTGTTTAAAAAGCTATTCAGGGAATAACTCGATCAACCATCATTGCTCAACCCTTGGATTGGATCGAATGTTATGGTTTGCTCGTCTCTGAGTAACCAAAAACTCGCTACAAAAAAAAAAAAATCATTGACTAAAAATATTATATATCATGATAATGAAAAAAATCAAGATATATGACTGATCTGCGGTACGGTGATATTATGTCATAATGAAGTAACACATAATAATGAGCTTGTGCCAAGATTTTTTTATTAAAAACCATACTTTCAACCTTCCCCAAAGCTCTTCCAACAGTTAAGACTTATAATTTTTTAAGTTATCGATAATATCATAATTTTCTTATAATCAATTAAAAATGATCTCTGCACTTTCAAAATATCTTAAACAAAATATCAAACATTCTTTAGCAATATATCTTTCCATAATTGAGCTTTTAGGATAAGCTCTATTTCGTACATAATCCTTTAAATGCATAAGATACTTTCAAAAATCAAAAATTCATTAAAACATCAATATGAGTACGACATTACTTATACTAAAAATTTCTAAATTATAATTAAAAAATTTTGCAACATCATCTCTCAATAGGATACATTCATCTATAATATACCGGTCTACTAAATTTTATTTTTGCAGCTAAGTGAACAAGTAGATGAATCATGATAGTGAAAAATTCAGAAGAAAAGATCTTCTCTATATGACAAAGTGTAAGTATAATATTAGACTCTAATTGATCAAGCTCTCTTGGATCAAGAACTTGGAACATAATGACTTAAAAAATGATGATAATTAAGTAACAATAGCAACCACTTATTTTGGCATTGATGATCTTAAAGCCAGTGAAAAAATATCTTGCATCAAAATGTGACCATCATGACTTTTATGATTCGACAGTTTTGCTCTTTAAGATTTATACATCTTGAAATATTTGATACATAGCCATCAAAAATCTTGATATTCTTTAGAAATGTCAAAAAAAGAACTTTTCCTTGAATCGACATTGTGTAACATGCAGCAAATATATAAATTTTATCATTAGGAGCTCTTTGAGATGAAGCTCCTGTCTTAATTATGCCCATCTCTTTCAAATCTATATATATCTTTAAGTTATCTTTACTCTTTTCATCAAGATTTAATAACATGCCAATCAAATTATCACAAACATTCTTCTCTATATGCATCACGTCAAGATTATGTCTTAGAAGATTGTACTCCCAATAAGATAAATCAAGAAAAATACTCTTTTTCTTTCATAACTACTTTACAACTCTATATGTAGATACCTCTATTATATCATCATCATTCTGATTTTCATCTATATGATCATCATCATCATAGAAATTAGCATCTTTAAATATACCTAAATCAAGATTGCGAGTAATGACATCCTCTGTCAACCCTTCATTTGTTGAGCTTACAATATCTTTTCTTTCTCTTTTCTTAGAACACTTGGAAAACTTACCATATCTATAATTTATGCCATGCATTTGTATAAAAACCTCAGTTCCAGATGGTGGAAAAGGAGCAAATCATAATTCTATAGTACCATTAAATGCATCTTGCTGAAACAAAAATGGATGGTCGGCTTCCAACCATCGACGATGGCCCATATAGTAGAATTTTTCTTCATATTTTAACCAGTATGAATGGGTAGAATCTCCATAAGAAGAACGTGCAATATATCTCTTTGTGCTCCATTCAGATAAATTGGCATATGCAAGAAAATCATTGATAATCCAAATAAGAGCTACTCTCAATTTGAACGTTTGACCACTACAAGCATCAAATACATTAATACCCTTCCATAACTATTTCAATTCTTCTATTAAAGATTGCAAAAAGACATCAATATCATTACCTGAACCTTTATCATCTGAAATAACCATTGACAAGATAAGTAAAAATTATTTCATACATATCTATGGTGGCAAATTATATGAAATCAAAATGATCGGCTAAGTGCTATAAGTAAAACTCAATGTCTGAAATGGATTAAAGCCATCAATAGCTAAATCTAATCTAATACTATGAACATCTGAGGCAAAATTAGAATGCCTATCATCAAATTCTTTCCATGCCAAATTATTAGCTGGATGTCTTAGTATTCTATCTTTTGTATGACCTTCTTCATCCTATCTCATAGATGAAACTATCTTTGATGATGCATAAATTCTTTTCAATTTAGATATCAAAGAAAAGTATCACAAAACTTTAGTTGATTTTTTCTTACTTCAAGTAGCATCCACTTTGTTGAATATATTATCTTCATCTTCTTTATATGATGTCCATCGTAAAGATCTACAGTCATTATAAGATTCTTGGTTAGTATTTTTCTTCTAGTACAATATACAGTTATTTGAATAATTATGAATTTTCTCATATCCAAGATCCAATTTTTTTACTAATTTTTTTGCTTCATAAGAAAAAGTTAGTAGAGCAGTACCTTCAGGAAATGCATCATTTAATAATTGAAGCAGTATAGTAAAACTCTTACCAGACCATCTGTTCAAATGTTTCAAATGAAACAGATGCATAAAAAAT
Organism: Cocos nucifera; assembly: GCA_006176705.1. Taxonomy (NCBI): domain Eukaryota; kingdom Viridiplantae; phylum Streptophyta; class Magnoliopsida; order Arecales; family Arecaceae; genus Cocos; species Cocos nucifera. Next base: position 1,234,990 of record QRFJ01000663.1, on the reverse strand, counting down.
AAAATTTTTGAAAAGTTTTTATGATCAGGATATAATTTTTTATCATAATCTTTCAACAAATTATGATACCGATATTTTATCTCATCATTAGATGAATACTGAGACATCTCAACATGCATAAAATCAGTAGATGTAGCTAAATCTCTCGGACATTACATCTGTTTCTTGTCCTTCGTTGAAATCTTCTAAATTTTGAGCACCAAATTCTAGAGCATCTTTGAGCAAACCCCTCATATTTTTTCTTGTGGGATTTCTTTGTAGATTACTGATTCCAATATCAGATCTATGTTCCATATGTAAGGGTTGATAATATGGAGATGGCAACATAGATTCTCCATGAAATACCTATTTAGTATATCCTCTAACAAAACTATTCCATACCAAATATTCTTCAACATTTTGTGGATCAAAAGAAGTATTATTCACACATTTTCGACATGAAAAAAAAAACTTTCCATTCATCAATCCTTTCTTAATAGCAAATTTAATAAAATTTTATATTCCTTCAAAATAATCTTTAATAGACCTTGGTTTGTTTATCCAACTTTTGTTCATTATATTAGAGAATAATAATTATTATTCTCTAATACCAACACACTATATAATAAAGCTTAAAAAAAATTAAGCAAATATCAAAAAATTTTAAAAATAATTAATTCTAGTAACTAAAAATGTATTTTTATAAGCAGCTCCATACCATCTAGAAAAAAAGTCATATAGAGTATCTATTAAAGCATAGAAAGACATTAGGTACATAAAAATTAATAGCGACAAGCTAGCCTTAAGCAAACAATTATTAATAATCCATGAATAATAAATATATTTAAGCAATTATATGAATATATAAAAGGTATTCCTTAATTATCTAGAACCAATTTAAGTAACTACAAGCCAATTACTTGACAATGCAAGGTTTTTTTCAAATTTTTAATATAAACTACTTGTCGTAATAGTTACCAATAGATAGTGTCTTCTATTAACATATGATTTCACCCGCAATCAAATCATTTGAAAAATCATTGCAAAGTTTTCAAAACCAAGTCCAACATAATACTATTCTCATCTTTCTTTATACTTGGAAGATATGGATGCATCTTATAGCACCAAATTTTCATAAAAGAACCCCATTTCATACACAGTGAATATGAAGCTAAATACATTTTAATTACTATAAAGCCAATTACTATCAATCATACTGTTGGGAATAAACCCCGCTCCTACCGAAGTTCAGCCTGATGCTTAGCTCAATACAACCGATGATCATGAAAGAGCTTCAACGGCCAAACCTTAACCAAACTCCTTCAGCCGGCCGAACTCCCCAGCGGTCGAGTCTTAGCCAAATCTCTTCAGCCAACCGAACTTCAGTCGGACTCCTATGGGAGCCAAACTTTCTCTGCACTCTTTCAGTCGGACGTCTACAGAAGCCGAACTTCTTTCGAGCTTCTCCTCTAGTCGGATGCCTACATAAGTCAAACTCCTTTCAAGCTTTTTTTCTAGTCGGATGCTTACGGAAGCCGAACTCTTTTCGGATTGCTCCTACAGTCGGACTCCTATGAGAATCGAACTTTCTCTGCACTCCTCCAGTCGGATGCCTATGGGAGCCAAACTCCTTCCGAGCTTCTCCTTCAGTCGGATGCCTACAGAAGTCGAACTCCTTCCGAATTTTTTCTTCGATCGAACTCCTCCAGGAGCCGAACTCCTTCCAGACTTCTTCCGCAGTCGGATTCCTCCAATGGATTACTCTCGGATAATCTCCTCCAGACGTATTCCCTTCAGGAGTCCGAACTTCTCTGAAATTGATATATGTCGAAGTCCACCAACCAACGCTTGCTTTCTCAGAGCTATGACTATTAAATCTCGATGAATGGTCACCATCAGTCTGCCATAGGTGATGCTACCGGATGGTATGGCTGTCACCATCAGCCTGACGACATCTTTCCCTCCGTACCAAACTCCATCAGACCTCGAACGGCCCGCTTTCAGATAGCTGCAGCTGTTATCAACAATCAAGCTCCATCTATAAAAAGAGATCCTTCAGATACATTTTCTCTAAGCTCTAAGCTCTAAGCTCTAAGCTCTAAGCTTTCTTCTCTTTTTCAAAATTCTACCGAGCTTCCATCTGAGCACTCTATTTTTGTTGGTCAGAATAGCTGACTTGATTATTGGAGGATTCCACCGGAGCCCCCACCACCGACTCCAGACGAAATTTTGTTTTGCAGATCCCCAACGGTGACCTCATCCTCCTTCACTCCAGCTCGATCCGATGTCAACTAAATTCTGCACCAACAGAATTAACGCTAGAGGAAGGAACTCTATCTCTGAGGTATCCTTATTCTTAAAGGAGTGCTCAGTCGACACTGTCGATCCTCTTCTCCAAGATTCATCTCCATCCTCTTCCTCAATCCCAAGAAATACCTCAAAAGAAGGCAACTACCCAAAGATCTACCGCATCTGCTGTTAGATCTTAGCCGAATCTATCCACTCCTGCTCCATCATCAGTACTTCAACCTCCACCTCCATCGACGATCATGGTAGATTCGGAGCAGTTCAACTTGCTGATGCAGTAGATTCAGAGCCTCATCAAGATGGTGCAGGCCATGCAGCCGCCCTCAACGGTGACTCCACCAAAAAATCCACCATCAAGATGTCGAAAATCGATCACAAGAAAGAGCATTTGAGCTAGCATGCCCGTCGCTACTAGAAAGAAGAAACAGAGAGCAAAGGATTCAAGTTCGGATCATGATTCTCCTCTAGAGGAGATCTTCTCCATCTGTAGCCGAAAGTCCTCCAAGGTCTGCGACTGAGACGACGTCCTTAATTACAAACTATAGGAGATGGATTGACGGATTGAGAAGCTCGACCACGTTGCCCCAGCTTACCATGACGACATCCACATCGATCCTCCTTTCTCTCTCCAAATTATGCAAGAGTCCATTCCATCGAATTTTAAGCTCCCTCAATTTGAAAGCTATGATGGAACCTTTGATCCGATTGATCATCTGGAGATTTTTTGGACCATGATGCTACTCCATAGCACACCATACGCCATATTATACCAAGCTTTCCCATCTACCTTAAAAAAAGTAGCAAAATTGGTACTCAATGTTGAAGCCAGGTACGATCTTCTCTTTTGATCAAATGAGCTATCAATTCATGGCTCATTTCATTAGCAGCCAACGTTTGCATCGAGGTTCGAATTTTCTGATGAATGTCAAATAGGAGGGAGAATCCATCTGGGCTTATGTCATTCAATTTAATGCTATTGCATTGGGGGTCCGAAATCTAGATCAGTCTATTGCAATGACCGCACTCAAGGATGGCCTTTAGAAGAACGATTTGCTATTTTTCTTGAAGAAGAAGTATCCCAAAAATTTTGCTAATATGCTAGTCCGGGTCGAAAGATATGTCCGTACGGAAGAAGCCTTCAAGTTGAAGGATGAAAAAATCATAGAAGAGTGGCGGGCGGATAAGTCTAATAGACTCGCCATCGATGGAGGATCGAGTGACGTTCGGTCGTGCTCACGGGCTCTCCCTGAGTGCAAGCGAGGTCGAACTCCTCCTTGAGTTTGTCGTCAAGGAGGCCCTGATAAAAGGACATGAAATTCTTTCCTAGGAGATTTCACAGGAGGGCCGAATGAAGTTCGACCGTGCTCATAGGCTCCTCTCGAGCACAAGCGAGGCCGAACTCTCCCTCGAGCTCATCGTCAAGAAAGCTCTGACAAAAGGACATGAAGTTCTCCCCTAAAAGGCTTCACAGGAGGGTGGAATGAAGTTTGGCCATGCTCACGAGCTCTCCCCAAGTGCAAGCGAGGTCGAACTCCCCCTCGAGCTCATCGTCAAGAAAGCTCTGACAAAAGAATATGAAGTTCTCCTCCGAAAGGTTTCATAGGAGGGCCGAATGAAGCTTGGCCATGCTCACGGACTCCTTCCGAGTGCAAGCATGGCTGAACTTCTTCTCGAGCTCATCATCAAGAAAGCTCCGATAAAAGGGCATGAAGTTTTCTCTCAGAAGGTTTTATAGGAGGGCCGAATGAAGCTCGACCACGCTTACGGACCCTCCCTCCGAGCGCAAGCGAGCCTAAACTCCTTCTCGAGCTCGTCATCAAGGAAGCTCCGATAGAAGGATGCAAAGAAGTCCTCCCCCTAAAAGCTAGAACCATCAATAAGGAAGGAACAATAAGAAGATCGGCCGCCTTCCGACATCATCGATGCTATCTCTGGGGGCTTGATACTTCGGTGGGCTGTCATCTTCTAGCATCAAAGCCAAGAGAAGCTTGCTCCAAATTGAGAAGGCCAGCATAAAATAGAGGAGGTCGTCAGATTCGAGATTTACCATCTGAAAAGCTCGAAGGAACAACGCTCCCACGACCTTGAGACTCGAAGAATCCGAGAATGTACTACCGATAATTTTTCTTCGATAAGACTCCTTCGTTTCAACATTATTGTTTCTCAGTACAAAAACTACCTGATGACAGGAAGGAAGCAAATAATAGTGGCCATAATAGAAATATGAGAAAAATATTATCCTAACATGAGCAAGTCGAAGGTTTCGCTCATTTTAGATGAGATGGAGAGAGAGGCCCTGACAACGATCCTTATGTGCCCCCACAGTCCGTTAGGAATAGGAGGAGAACCTCATTCTAACGTGAGCAAAATCGAAGACCTTATTTATTTTAGACGAGATGGAGAAAGAGGCCTTGATAATGGCCCTTATGTACCCCCACAGTCCATTAGGAAGAGGAGGAGAATCTCATCCTAACGCAAGCAAAGTCGAAGGCCTTATTCATTTTAGACGAGATGGAAGGAGAGATCCTGACAACGATCCTTATATGCCTCCATAGCCTATTAGAAATAGGAGGAGAACCTCATCCTAACGTGAGTAAAGTCGAAGATCGAGCTTCAAAGTCTACGTCAATAGAAAATAAGATCTCCTTCAACCTTGGCTGTCGGAGATAAGATCTCCTCCGAGCATTCGAGTCAACCTTGACTAGAGATAAGATCTCTTTCGAGCGATCGATTCAACCTCGGCTAGAGATATGATCTCTTTTGAGCGATCGAGTCAACCTCGACTGCTGGAGATAAGATCTCCCCCGAGCCCGACCTTCAACCTCGACTGCTAAAGATAAGATCTCCCTCGACCTTTACCTTTAATCTCAACTGTTGGAGATAAGATCTCCCTCGAGCATCTAAGTCAACCTCAACTAGAGATAAGATCTCTTTTGAATGACCGAATCAACCTCGGCTGGTGGAGATAAGATCTCCCCCGAGCATCCAAGTCAACCTCGACTAGAGATAAGATCTCTTTCGAGTGACCGAATCAACCTCGACTGGTGGAGATAAGATCTCCTCCGAGCTTTTATAAAAGATAAGATCTCCTTCAATCTCGACTGCTGGAGATAAGATCTCCTCCGAGTCCAATCTTTAATCTTGGCTACTGAAGATAAGATCTTCCTCGAGCTTCTATAGGAGATAAGATCTTCTTCAACCTCGACTGTCGGAGATAAGATCTCTTCCGAGCGATCGAGTCAATCTCAGCTAGAGATAAGATCTCTTTCGAGCGATTGAATCAACCTCAACTAGAGATAAGATCTCTTCCAAGCTTCAAAGCCTTCGCCAATAGGAGATAAGATCTCCTTCAATCTCGACTGTCAGAGATAAGATCTCTCTCGAGCATTCGAGTCAACCTCAGCTAGAGATAAGATCTCTTCCGAGCGATCGAGTTAATCTCGACTAGAGTCAAGATCTCTTTCGAGCGATCGAGTCAACCTCGACTAGAGATAAGATCTCTTCCGAGCGATCGAATCAACCTCGACTGCTGGAAATAAGATCTCCTCCGAGCCCAACCTTCAACCTCGGCTGCTGGAGATAAGATCTCTCCCGAGCTTTACCTTCAACCTCGGCTGCTAGAGATAAGATCTCCCCCAAGCATCCAAGTCAACCTCGGCTAGAGATAAGATCTCTCCTGAGCGATCGAGTCAACCTCGACTGCTGGAAATAAGATCTCCCCCTAGCTTCTACAGGAGATAAGATCTCCTTCAACCTCAACTGTTGGAGATAAGATCTCCTCCGAGCCCAACCTTCAACCTCGGCTGCTGGAGATAAGATCTTCTTTGAGCTTCTATAGGAGATAAGATCTCCTTCAACCTCGACTGTCGGAGATAAGATCTCTCCCAAGCGATCGAGTCAACCTTGGCTAGAGATAAGATCTCTTTCGAGCGATCGAGACAACCTTAGCTACTGGAGATAAGATCTCGTCCGAGCTTCAGAGTCTATGTCAATAGGAGATAAGATCTCGTTCAATCTCGATGGCTGGAGATAAGATTTCCTCCGAGCCCAATCTTCAACCTCGACTGCTGGAGATAAGATCTTTCCTGAGCTTCTACAGAAGATGAGATCTCTTTCAATCTCGATTGTTGGAGATAAGATCTTTTCTGAGCTTCATCTTCAACCTCGATCGCTGGAGATAAGATCTCCTCTGAGCTTCACATTCGATCTTGGCTGCTGGAGATAAGATCTCCTCCGAGCTCCATCTTTGACCTTGGCTGCTGTCGGAGATAAGATCTCCTCCGAGCTCCACCTTCCACCTCGACCACTAAAGATAGGATCTTCTCCAAGCTTCTACGTCAATAGGAGACAAGATCTCCTTCAACCTCAACCATTGGAGATAAGAGCTCCTCCGAGCTCCACGTTCGACCTTGATCGCTGGAGATAAGATCTCCTCTGAGCTCCACCTTTGACCTCAGCTGTTAGAGATAAGATCTCCCCTGAGCTTCAGAGTCTATGTCGGCAGGAGATGAGATCTCCTTCAACCTCGACTGCTGGAGATAAGATCTCTCTCGAGCTCCATCTTCAATCTCGACTGCTAGAGATAAGATCTCTCCTGAGCTTAACCTTCAATCTTAGCTGCTGGAGATAAGATCTCTCCCGAGCTTCTACGTCGGTAGAAGATAAGATCTTCGTCAACCTCGACTGTTGGAGATAAGATCTCCCCCGAGCTCAATCTTCAACCTCGACTAGAGATAAGATCTCTCTCCCGAGCATCTGAGCTTCAACTTCGACTGTCGGAGATAAGATCTCCCCCAAGCTCCATCTTCAATCTCGACTGTTGGAGATAAGATCTCTCCCGAGCTCCACCTTCAATCTCGGTTAGAGATAAGATCTCTTCCGAGCGCTCGAGCTTCAACCTTGGCTAGAGATAAGATCTCATCCGAGCATCCGAGCTTCAACCTCGACTTCCAAGGATAAGATCTCCCCTGAGCTCCACCTTTAACTTCGATTGTTGGAGATAAGATCTCCTCCGAGCTCTACCTTCAACCTCGGTTAGAGATAAGATCTCTTTCAAGCTTTAGAGTCTACGTCAATAGGAGATAAGATCTTCCTCAATCTCGGCTGGAGACGAGATCTCCTCCAAGCCTTGATTTCAACTGCCACCTCGGCTGGAGATAGGATCTCCCTCGAGCTTCAACGTCTTCGTCAACAGGAGATGAGATTTTCTTCAACCTCGGCTATAGATAAGATCTCCCACAAACTTCAATCACAACGTCAACAAAAGACAAGATCTCCCTGGACCTCGGTTGGAGGCGGGATCCCTCTGAGCCTCAACTTCAACGTCAATTTTGGCTGGAGATAAGATCCCTCCGAGCTTCAACCAGAACTGGTGTAGAGCCCTGAAGAGGACTTCGGCAGTCGTCTTTTCTGTACTCTCCTCCTTCGAGTTTTGAACTCAAAAGTGGGGGGAACTATTATTGGAGATAAACTCCGCTCCTGTCGAAGTCCAGCCTGATGCTTAGCCCAACGCAATCGATGATCATGGAAGAGCTTCAGCGGCCAAACCTTAGCCGAACTTCTTCAGTCAGTCGAACTCTTCAGCGGTCGAGTCTTAGCCGAATCTCTTCAATTGGCTAAACTTCTCAGCGAACGAGTTTTAGTCAGACTCCTATGGGAGCCAAACTTCCTCCGCACTCCTTCAGTCGAATGTCTACAGAAGCTAAACTCCCTCCGAGCTGCTCCTCTAGTCGGACGCCTATAGAAGCCGTACTCCTTTCGAGCTTCTCTTCTAGTCGGACGCCTATGGAAGTCAAACTCCTTCCGGATTGCTCCTGCAGTCGGACTCCTACGAGAGTCGAATTTTCTTCGCACTCCTCCAGTCAGATGCCTACGAAAGTCGAACTCCTTCCGAGCTTCTCCTCCAGTCGGATGCCTACGAAAGCCGAACTCTTTCCAAACTTTTTCTTCGATCGAACTCCTTCCGAACTTCTTCCGCAATCGGATTTCTCCAACGGATTACTCCTGGATAATCCCCTCCAAACGTGTTTCTTTCAGAAGTCTGAACTCCTCTGAAATTGATATATGCCGAAGTCCACCAACCAATGCCTGCTTTCTTAGAGCTACGACTATTAAATCTTAATGAATAGTCTCCATCAGTCTGCCACAGGCAATGCTACCGGATGGTATGGCTGTCACCATCAGCTTGACGACATCTTTCCCTCCGTACCGAACTCCACCAAGCCTCGAGCGGCTCGCTGGTAGATAGTTACAGCCATCACCATCAATTAAGCTTCGTCTATAAAAAGAGATCCTCCAGATATATTTTCTTTAAGCTCTAAGCTCTCTTCTCTTTTTTGAAACTCTGTTAAGCTTCCGTCTGAGCACTCTATTTTTGTTGGTCAGAAGAGCTGACTTGATCATCGGAGGGTTCCACCGGAGCCACCACCATCGACTCCAGATGAAACTTTATTTTGCAGGTCTCCAGCGGCGACCTCGTCCTCCTCCACTCCAGCTCGATCCGACATCAATCAAATTCTGCACCAACACAACTGATGATCAGCCGAAGTCCAGCTTGATGCTTAGCCTAACGCAATCGGTGATTACGAAAGAGCTTCAGCGGCCAAACCTTAGCCGAACTTCTTTAGTCAGTCAAACTCCCCAGCGATCGAGTCTTAGCTGAATCCCTTCAGCCGACCGAACTTCTCAGCGGTTGAGCTCCAGTCGGACTCCTATGAGAGCCAAACTCCCTTCACACTCCTTCAGTCGAATGTCTATAGAAGCCGAGCTCCTTTCGAGCTTCTCCTCTAGTTGGATGCCTACAGAAGCCAAACTCCTTCTGAGTTTCTCCTTCAGTCAGACGTCTATGGGAGCCGAACTCATTTCGGATTGCTCCTGCAGTCGGACTCCTATGAGAGCCGAACTCCCTCCGCACTCCTCCAATCGGACACCTACGGGAGCCGAACTCCTTCCGAGCTTCTCCTCCAGTCGGATGCCTACGAAAGTCGAACTTCTTCCGAACTTTTTCTTTGGCTGAACTCCTTCAAGAGTCGAACTCTTTCCGAACTTCTTCCGCAGTCGAATTCCTCCAGCGGATTACTCCCGGATAATCTCCTCCAGACGTGTTTCCTTCAAGAGTTTGAACTCCTCTAAAATTGATATATACCGAAGTCCACCAACCAATGCTTGCTTTCTTAGAGCTACGGCTATTAAATCTCGATGAACGGTCGCCATCAGTCTGCCATAGGTGACGCTACCGGACGGTATGGCTGTTACCATCAGCCTGATGACATCTTCTCCTCCGTACCGAACTCCATCAGGCCTCGAGCGGCCCACTGCCAGACAGGTGTAGCTGTCACCATCAATCAAGCTCCGCCTATAAAAAGAAATCCTTTAGATACATTTTCTCTAAGCTCTAAGCTCTAAGCTCTCTTCTCCTTTCCGAAACTCTGCCGAGCTTCCATCTGAGCACTCCATTTCTATTGACCAGAAGAGCTGACTTGATCGTTGGAGGATCCTGTCGAAGCCACCACCACTAACTTCGGATGGAACTTTATTTTGTAGGTCTCCAACGGCGACCTCGTCCTCCTTCACTCCAGTTCGATCCGGCGTTAACCAAATTCTGCACCAATACGTACAAAATAGACAACAATAATATTGCTCTCAACATAAATTAGATTATAAAAATAATTTTAAATCTATCTTTATATAAAAGATATTATTTATACAAGTCTTATCCTATATTTGGTTAGGATCATGAAAAGAAGGATGGATGAGATTAGAAGGATGGATGGCCTCCATCCATTGTTTGATTCAAAAAGTTACAGGAAGAATGAATAAAAAAGTAGAATTTTTCATCCATCCTAGCCCACTAATTTGCATCCTTTCAATTTGAAAGGATGCAAGGAAGGATGGATGGAGCATTGATGGATTAATTTTTACATTGACAAAATTATTTTTTATTAATTTTTTGATAAAACTAAAATATTTTTTTACTTTTTTATTTATATTATTTATATATATATATATATATATTATTGATCATATACTATTAAATTTTATTATTAATTATTTTAATTTTAGTATATAATTTTGATAATTATAATTAAATAACTAAAATTATCTTCAATTTTTTTAATTTTATTTACTATTTTAATTAATCATTTGTATGGTATTAATTAATTATTAAATTACATTATAAATTAATTAATTATTTATATTATTAATGAAATTAATAATTAAATTAAATTATAAATTAGCTAGTTATTTATATAATTAATTTATTAATAATTTAATTATAAAATTATTTATTAAATTAAACTAAATTAAAATTAAATATTTATATAATTTTTATATAATTATAGATTATAATGATTATAAGTTTATATATTATTTACTTATTTAGTATAAATTAGTATAATAAATTGATAATAATAATATTTTTTTCATAGGGTAGTTTAGTAAAAATGTTATATAAATATCATTCATTATTTTTTCATTTCTTCTATATCAAATAGAGGAAAAAATTATTTTTATCTATCTTTTCATGTTTAACCAAAGATATGAAAAGATGGATGGATGATCCATCGATCCTCTTTTCTATCCATTCTTTCTCTTTCATACATTCTTCCTTCAATCCATCTTTCGTATTAAATAGAGCATTAAATCATGACTTAGAGAATCAAATAGATTCGAGTCCTAATGGTATGCCAAGTTCGAGTAAAATTGAGTTAGATCAAAATTCAGTAAATTTAGGCTTGAATCAGAAAATAGATGATTTTAGAACCTAATGCAGTCCTATAAATTCATTAAAATAGATAAAACGGGGGCCAAGCGAATTGGCTTGGATGGGTTCATGAGCTCCGTTAAAATCACGAAGATTCTGAATGTCAGGGCCTCCCTCTGCTTTTGATTTACGGACAACTTTCCAGTTGACCAGAGAAGACATGGGGAAGTGGGAGTTTACTTCTCGGCCTTCTTCCAATCTTCGTAACCACCCAACTAAAAAGCCGAGAGAACAGAGTTGATTAGACTCAGCCTACCACTAACAAAGGAAAGAGGCGCTTCCAAATAAGCAATCTCTCATCATTTATTTATAAATAAGGAGAAAAAATATGGCTCATCTGAGCTATAGTTTAAGATAATTCAGATGATATGATACACAGGTGTTTCACTCCAATCTCCAACCAGTTGCATAAATATAAAAGATGTAACCGTACCAGTATATAATACCATGGGATGCCTATTATGGTAGATAATATTATTGCAAATTTGTGGATGTTGCCCATTTACAATGAGACCATCAAAGTTGAAACAAAATCCATGGTCAATGCATTACAGAAAATCATTAATCCCCCATCGCAGGAGCATATATTCGCATTTCCAGCCGAAAACCGGTCTTTAATATGAAAATGTACTCGGATATGTTGGATCTAAGTCACGGTCGACCAGCACCTAATATGCTAAGGTGTTTATCCTAGTCATATGCATCTCAGTGCGTGCTTATTATGTTGTAGCCATAAAAAGGCGGTTGGACTACAACATATAATAATAGTTTAACAAACAATCCTGCAGACGCAGCCATGAAGCAATCGACTACAAAATGGTAATGGCATCGCAGCCAATTGGTCAGTAGGGATCAAATTAGCAGCTTGGGACCAGCAATCAACCGCAATTTATTAACACATGATCCATATCCCTCATGTACACAGATCTTTACGGGGCAACCGGTTCCACAACACGTTCCACCAAAAAAATTTGATTCTTGGCGGCACTTCCATTTTCCAGATCCACGGCATTATGCTATTTGCATTAGGACGGTCAAGCATAATGATAGGATATCGGTGCATTTGATCCCGACTCATGTTTGGATTCCAAGATAAGGTTCTATCGTCATGAAGCATTTCTTTCTTTCATCACCACGAGTGTAATTGACTCTGAAGTTTGGGCATGCAGCTTAGGAAAGTATCAAAACCGGATGCATTTAATGGGTGGAAGACATTTCCCAGGTGGCGCGTCTCCCGTCTCAAATTTCACGAGGAACCAGACTCCGTTACTTGCTCGATTCTTTACGACAGTTTACGTGGCATCTCAAGGATCCGTACTTCCCATGTTCCCAGAGGCTAGCCTGCTTCTCTATTCGTTAAAGGCTTCTAAATATTTGTTTTCCTTTGCTCTTTTATAAATTCAGGTGGAGCTGATTGTAGCTCAATTTTATATTCTTCAACTGCTTACGCCCTGTCTTAAAAGTACATATATACTTCTTAAATTTTTTATATCTTGAGAGCTAATTTAGTCTTGCATGTACGTGGAGTGAATGGCTGGCCTTGCTTTTGCACGAGTGACAAATTTATTGGCATGCGTGGATTTTTTTTTTTTTTTTTAATCAATATAATGCAATGGGAAGCCAGTTCTATGCGCAGGAAAATTTCACTCTTAACAAGGGGGATTGTTGTTACTCATAGCAGTTGGTGCCATGGACCGGGATGGTTGATTGTTAAATTTCTTTCTCTATAGTAGAAGAAATTATTCCACATGCGTCACGTGCACCTGCGTACGCTATCGGTCACAATCGTTTATTCCTATAGACTCCATTCATAAAGCATATATTTCGATGTATCGCTGCACAAATAGACAGTATAGGAAATAATTTTTCCTATAATATGGCTCAAATGTGCACCATGACAGCAACCCAAAACAAATTTTGCTTCCAGAATGCGAACATTGCAGACGTGAAACCATACCAACACGACGCCGTTGGATGGCCAGAGGTCGACTCGCTGCCTTATTGTTGGTGCCGACCACTCTTGATTTGACCGTGCTCTTAAATTTAAAGCTAACGAGTCCATCCTCCATTTTTTGTGCCAACCATAAACCATTTTGGCCCCTAGTAATTATTTTTATGTTCCTTCTTCGTTCCACAAGGGAGGCTCTAAGCAAGTTTATTTGAAGGAAATTTCATGCACTTTACATCAAGTAAATGGTGATGGGCACGAGTGTCATTCCACAAATTAAGATTTTCATAGTGCGGCTACGAGCAGCAGTGGAATGGTCTAGAATAGCGCAGGCGGCTCGTGAGTTCCCATCTATAAAATTAGTTGTCGTGTAGTAGCCTGGTCACGATGGAGTTGGGCAGCAAGCTCTTTGATCGCCACCACATTATTTGATCATTATGATATACAGCTGTCAATTGATGTACAATGTATTGCATATAGCGCGTCGTTTATCATACACCATCCAGAATCTTATTTGATGGTTATTCATCTTCAGATTGGATGACGTAATATTTATCAAAATCATATAATCTCTATGGTACGAAGCATCATCCGTGGAGAATGCGAGCCGTTCTGATGATCATCCCTTGTAATCTCCAAGAAGGAGCTTGAACTAGAAACAAAGCTGACTAATTTATTGTAACAGAAGCTGCTAGCCAAATTTATGCTTGCCAGCCGTTCTTGATGCTTCCACCTGTGCTTAATTGATCTTTGGCTATTTAAGCTGTCTGCTCCTGTTAAAAGCTCCACCCGTTGGACCCATCCGCAACTTTGCATTACATTATTTAATCTTTAGCTATTTAAGTAGTTACTCCAGCCGAAATCCCCACATATTAATGCTATCCGCATATTTGCATTATATAATATTTATTAATGGATAGAACAAATGTGAATGGACTTTTAATTGGCGATGAAAATGGATTGAATAATATCCTATTTTTATATCAAAATTTATCTAAATATGAATAAAAATTAGAGTATTAGACTAATATCTATATTTATATTTATATCTATAATAAAAAATAATATGAATATAAATAGATTATTATTGATTTTATTTATAATTTTATTTAATTTCATATAATATTTATAATTTTTTTTAAAATAAATATATTAATATATTATTAATTTTATTTATTATTTATTTAATAATATTTTTAATTTTATGATCATCAAATTTAATTATTATATATATATATATATATATATATATATATATATATATATATATATATATATATATATATATATATATATATATATATATATATATATATATATATACATCCATAATTTTGTTATCTAATTTATTTCAAGCATATATGAACATAAATTTTTACATCAGATTAACATTTATTTTCTTATCTATATTCATCAAACAAAATAAATATGATTGTGATCTAATTTCAACTTACTTCCAATACACAACTAAAGAGATCTTTAGGTATTGAAATACGATGATAACGATCAGAATGTAAACAAATCAAGCTGTAGGATATGATTAGATAGCTTATCTAGTATTATATTAATGATCAAAATATAAATATATAATGCTACATGACATGATTAAATCATTTACTGGACTTATTCATGCTAGTTGCTAGATCTTTAAAATATCATTAACCTGACGTTAGACCATAGAACTCTTGAAGCTTCCATATGTGCTCAACCCAATGTAGTGAAACGTACATGGTGGTGCAAACACGATAAATAATAATAATAAAATAAATGATGACACTTCTTATTTGATTAAAATAATATTACATAATTTAATAAATCTAATAAATCACACTCTTATTTTTGATTGATCTGCATGACTCACATTCATTTTTATAGATAAACACATAGTATAAAAGACGATAACAAAGAAAAATGGCGGCCATAATTTTATTCTATAAATAAATCTAGCAAATTACACTCTCACCGTTGGCTGACGTATGTATCTTGTTTTCATAGATAAAGATATAGTATTAAAAATAGTGATTACATTCAATTTAGTAAACGTAGCTTGGTGACCACAGGAAGTTAAACCAAATCCAAATCAAGTTCTCGAGAGGAGCGGCTGAAAGGATTTGACCTGCGGCTCTGGTCCCCCTTTTTCCTTTTTAATAAATTTTAAATTATTATTTTTTAACTATAAAACGGCCGGAAGGAGGGGAGGGGGGCAAGCGGCGCACGCCAAGGCCGGAGAACGGGAGAGCTTGGCGATTCGAATTCCCTGGTGATCGATTTGCAGAGGGCTTCGCATACGATTGTTCGTCACGGACCTTTTTTCGCTCTCTCTCTCTGTTTTCGATTTCTTGATCGGAACGGTTTCTTTATTTGATCCAGTTCTCATAATGCATTCGAAAAGCTGAGAAAATTTTTGGAATGCCTTAAGTTTTTTTTTTTTTTTTTAAAAAAACTCTTATATCATGATTTGTTCTCCATGGTGGTGGGTTCTTGGATATCTAGCACCTGGGTTTGAATCCATGCAGGTGATTCTGTCGTTGCCGTCGACTCCTGGCCTGGGTTAAAATTAAGTAGTCGAAGAATCTGCTGTAAATTTATTTTAAGCTGATATTTGGAAAAGTTTGATGCTTTAAAATCGGCAGCTTCCGTTATGCGTTTTGGCTCAAATAGTCATTTTGATCAATTACCTTTTCTTCGGATTGATGAATGGAATAGAAGTGGAGAAACCAGGATTTTGAAAGCAAAGGAAGACTAGGGAATTGCCTCTGTCTCGACTGTCAATCTTTCACCAATTCCATCCTATATATATATTTTTCAAGAAAATTAGGAAAAAAAAGGAGGAAGCAAGAGGCTTCCCCCAAAATTTATTAGATGAAGAAATTATGTACGAGTGGAAAAGGGGTGGGGTACAAAATATAAAGATGTGGTCAAGAGGAGGTGCAAAATGCTCAAGAGATACGCTAGGCTGTTCCACATCTTGGTATTACTTTTAATCGACTTCCTAGTACATAGTGGCTCCCAAGAGTGAAACGTATGCAAAGCTCTTTGAAAGGTTGAAAAGGTAGAAGACTTATTTTTGGTGAAAATTTTTGCATTACTTTCTCTCCATATCTCCCAACATAGGACTGCACATAGGGAATCCCCCGATCTGTGTTGATGGATGAAAATTTAAAGTTATATTGGAATGGAAGCACTTCTAAAGTTTCTGATATAAGATGATCTGCTCAAAATATTTGCGCAGAAGTGATTTTACCATAATAATCATTATTTATGCATGATGCCTTGAATTCATTGATCTTAGTCTCAACTCAGTTGAAGCCCTTCCTGTGATCTATTATGCAATTAATTCCTTTTTCTTTCTTGATTGGCAGGTGCTTACTTGCCCCCGACCTTCGCACTAACTCTCATCTCATCTGTTATTTTGTTTATACCTGAGTGATTGATGGGCTGCATTTCTACAAAGCACACCAAACATGCAGCTGGATATGAAGATCCGAAGAAACTTGCTGCTGTGACAACTTGTGAGTATATTCGTGCTAATGGCACATTTTGTGAGTATCTGACCTTTTCTTCATCTTTTTTAATTTGTTTTCAAAACCTGCTTGAGGATCTAATATATATTCACATGGTGATCTTCATGGCATTCCAATATCTGGCTACGGTCGTTAGGATATGTTGCATGGATGTATTTGTGAATCAAGTGTTGGCTTTTCTTTTTTCCTTGTCAGTGCATTAAACTTTGAGTCTAAAACTCATGAATCTCAGGCATCCTAATGTTTTTCAAATATGTAGTAAGCTTGTAACTGCTTGTCCAGTGCACGACTATCAGATGTAGTATTATCTAGGTGGATGATAGACGCATTTCTTTCCATTTATTGCTAATATTACAGTACCCCTGGATGTCCGTATCTCACTGAAATTACACTGTATTGCATGACAGTTACCGTGAGTGAAGTAGAAGCTTTGTATGAGCTATATAAAAAGTTGAGTTTTTTGATAATCAAAGATGGGCTAATTCACAAGGTATTGTCTTTACTTAGCACTCTGTAATTAGTGTATTTGCTTTATGGTTCTGGTTTTATATCTCCTAGTATGACTGCCTATATCATTTCTATAAGCAGGAAGAATTCCAACTTGCGTTGTTCAGGAATAGCAAGAAGCAAAATCTCTTTGCAGACAGGGTCAGCTCACTGTTCTTTTCAATTTTTACTTTTTAGTCATATCTTTGATAATTTTTGAGGACTTGTGAAATGCCTTAGTTTTTTGCAATGGGATTTTTTTCATCAAAATTGTACGGTGTTGTTTTGGTACTGATACCAACTGTACATACTAAAACTAACATAGTGGTGTTGGTTTGGTACTGGTACCAACTGTACATACTAAAACTAACATAGTCAAAATTGAAAAACCATCAGTATCGATTGATATGGACAGTATGGTACCACCAATACAAACTGGTAGAGATCGGTATGGTGGTATAATATGGCATAGCTATTTTGGCATCCTAGTACCTGTACCAGTACTGGTTTGTGATGGAATGGTATGCTATTGGTCGTATCCATTTTAGCAGTTTTTGAATCCATGGTCTTAGCAATCTTGTTCTTTGTGCTAGAGTATTGATTTATGTGATGGATGATTGTAAAGTTTTGTGTATGCAGCCTATTAGGAGTGCCATATATCCAATTTCTCATGTTATCTTGGAAATTTTCAATTTCTCATGTTATATTGACAATTTTCTGCAGGTATTTGACTTGTTTGATGTCAAACGCAATGGGGTTATTGAATTTGGAGAATTTGTTCGATCACTTAGCATTTTTCACCCTAATGCCCCAGAAGAAGATAAAATTGCATGTATGATCTTCATCGACCTCCAATTCTTTTTCTTAGCTGATATAATCTATAGACTTTGATGTTAATGGAACAATGTTCTGCTTTGGGTTCTATTAGGCTTCTTTTAGCAGTGGATTTGAAAACTCTAGTTTTCATCTTATCAAATAGCAGTTCTCGTATAGGAGTTCAGAATATGTTAGCTTTGTTTCCAGCAATTCTCTGATTAACTTTTGATATTTTTAATGACTGTGGTTGATTTATAACGCACAAATTTGGGTATATTTGTGGCAGTTGCATTTAGATTGTATGACTTGAGGCAGACAGGATACATTGAACGTGATGAGGTAATTATCATTAGTTGTTTTATTCCTTTGTTTCCATTATTTGTGTTAAGGTTTAGTTTTTGGGGCATGCTTTTTTGTTATTCTGGATTTTCGATATTGAGGAGGTGGTTGCCATTATTATCTTAGCTTGGCTAGTAGTATTGCTGTTAATAATTAAATCATTTTAGCTTGATGAATGGTAATAGATCCCATGCTCCATCGTCTTCGAAGTTCTAGCAAGTGTCATCATGTAGTTAAAGGGGCACTGTAGACTATGGTTTGAAGCCTCTAAACTAGTTGGTGTTTGATCAACTATTTACTATCTTGTCATCAGTGGTGTTTTTGTTGGCATCATGACCTCAGTTGATAATTATCAAATATTCACTACAGAATAATAGAATAATTAAATTGTGGTAGGTCAGAAGGAGGAGGAAACCTAGATACTTTAAGAATTTTATAAATTTGTCTCATATAGTTGTAAGATTTCATGAGATGATGCACTGCTGAAACAACTAGTATATCTAACCTTTTCACTTAACACGTTACAAAGTCTTGTTAGCTGTTCCCAAATTTCCTTGGTCACTCAAACAGCAGCTTGGGGATTGTCATTTGTGGAATTGTAGTGATTAAGTAAAAAGAGATCATCATTAGCTTTAGGTTCTTCTTACATTAAAGTAATCTGACTGCTGTGCAAAATAGCATCATTCTTCTAGACATAAATCCCCATATTTTCTGCAACCATGTTATGTTTGTCCACACCTTTGAAAATTCAATCTACCATCAAAAACTGCACCGAGCACTGACATGCAACCTAGGGATCGAGTTTTCACTAGTCTCCATGGAGATTGCAGAGTTTATGGCAACAAAACAACTCAGTTTTTCAGTCCAGAGAAGCAATAAAACACTAAAAGGTGTAATAGCTTTAAGGCCAGGCACTTAATACTCCAGCTGTAACTTTAGGAAAATTACTTTTAAATCAATGGTGTTCTTTTACTAAAGCTAATCTTTTTTAGGAGAAAGCGCTTCAGTGACTTTATTTGAAATAATTATCATCATTATAGGTATGTATATGCAATGGAGTTAAGATAATTTAATTCATTGACAAGATTAGAAAAGTTGGCCATGGTGTGCCGGAGGGTGGGGTACCACACAGCTCATATGTGCTATGTGGGTGCATATATTGTTGGTGCTACAAAGACATTTAGCAAAAAAATAAATCAAAATAATATGAGCAAGTGGAAATTAGAAATAAGTATGGAGATATTAAAAAATAAAAGAAAGTTTAGCTGTACACTTCTGCTTCTTTGATATTCTATATTAATATGAAAAATCAACCTAAAAATTAAAATATTTCTTTAGGAACCATGCTTAAGTTTAAAATAAGCTAATGCAGCAAACGACTTTACCAATTATAAGATGATGAACAAATCAAAGACAGAGAATTGCACTACTATTTTTCAAAAACATGATGTATTTTGGAAATATAAAGATGCATTGCATGTAACTTGAGTTTAAACAATCTACCAGGTAAAGAAAGCAGATAGCATTTAGACTGCTACTCTTCAAATAAGCACTCAAAAGTCAAAATCTTTCCTTGGAAGGTGACTTAGCAAACAGCAGTTCACCATCAAAATCCTGATGTCCTTGGGCTGCAAATGCTGGTTTTCTGGGCCTATGCAGGTGCTTAGCAGCTCTACAGGGCCTACCTACAGGACTGCATCGGGCCAAAGTGATGTGGTCATCAAGCCAAGCTGCATCTGCATACATGAGCACTTATATGGCTGCTCATATTGTATATTGCTGTTTTACTGGTCATCAGTTTCATACTTTAGGATATTTGATTGTTTCCATTATTCGGTGCAAATGGCACAGCTCATTCTTGTCATGGTGAGAGCGGATTTCTTTTCTCTTTCTGTTTTTTTCCCTTCTTCTTTTCAATATGGGAGAGAGGCCTGGGAAAGTATAAAAGACATAACAAACAGTAGAATGCTAATTCTATGATTTTTGCTAGTTACCATGTTAGAAAAGCAAAAAATAAAAGAAATGGGAGAGTAGAGAGGGAATAAAAAAATTAGGAATAGAAAATAGGTGGAGGGTACAAGAGGACAATGGCTGAAGGGATAAGAACAAGAGGGTTGTATATGAATTTATGATTGGCATTAAGCCTTTCAATAAGTCATATATTGCTTTTGGACGTGGAAAATGCTATTTATATCCTTTAGTTTCATAGACTGTGGGGATGGTTAGTTTAATATGTAACTGGATCATTGAAGGTGAGGAACCCAGCAAATCAACATCTATAGTATCATGGCTTGTTATCTTAGCAAGAAAAGTTCTTTTGATTCATAGAGTTATAGAGTCAGGTTGGAAACTGACTGTCAAAAACTCTGAAATTTGCAGATATTTTATGTGTACCACCAATATCATATAAATGAGATCGAGCTTGCTGCTTATCAAAATTGTTGTGACATGATTCTAATATAACTTCCATCTACTGACCAAGTGTTCTTTTGTACTTCATGTTTATCTTGAATACTTGCCAAATGAATCTCATTCCACTCCAGAAGATCCTTATAATCTGTACAAAGAATTCATTTCAAACATGTTATCATGCATCTGATGTCATCTAAGGAGAGTTCTGTTGTCATTTTTTAATGTTTTCAACAGTTGAAGGAGATGGTGCTGGCTCTTTTGAATGAATCAGATCTGTTTCTTTCAGATGAAGTAGTTGAACAAATTGTTGATAAGGTGAAACAGAATCTTCTTCATTTGGTATTCTCCCTATGTTAATTGACTGCACTATATGCGGTTGTAGCTTTTGTTTGAAGTTTCTAATTTCATGTTCCTTTACCTCTACAGACATTCAGTGAGGCAGATTCAAAAGGTGATGGAATAATAGACCTAGATGAATGGAAGGAGTTTGTTAAAAGAAATCCATCTTTGTTGCGGAACATGACTCTTCCATACTTAAAGTGAGCCTTAGACTAAATTTCCATATCTCATGGTTTACTGTCCTTATAACTAATGATTTTCTATATGATTTTGCTTAATTTATTATCTTGGGAAGTTCATATGAGATATATAATTTTTTCTGAGAGCATTTATTTTCCTGATATTATGTGATATATGATAGTTACTTGTGCTATAAAGTGATAATAACTCAAATGTTCTTGGAGAATGGTCTATCAATCTACGCCTCAACATTAATTCACTAGATTATTGGTATTCTTGGATGTGCCTAGTTATGATATTTATTTTTGCAGGTACTGATTCCTGAGTTCTAGCACATGACTCAGCTGATTTTTGTTAGAAATTTTCAGATGAAGTTAAAATCAATTGTTCTTTAGTATTTTGTAATATCTGTGCAAACCTAATATTTTTTATTGCAATAGTTTACATGAAGTGAACTTCTAGATCTTCAATCCTGATCACACGTACAGATTCAACGGTGACCTTTGGTTTATATGTGAGGGATCATAACTTGAATTTTATATGTTGGAATATTTTCTCTGTTATGTAATTCTTATACACTTTTGCAATGCCCAAGCATTATATTTTCAATATTACATTTGTTTTTCATGAAAGTTTTACAAATTTGTTTGAAAAGATTCATCCACTGCCCATCTTTTACTGCTGGATGTCATAAGAATCTGGCTACTTCATCAGAAATCACTTTAGCAAAGTTATCTTGTTGAACCAAAATAGAGGTTGGCCTGGTTTCCTTGGAAATTCCACATATGGTGTTTGATGATTAGATGGAACAAAAATAGATACCATGGCCATGTTGGCCTGGTCCTGAATGATCTATTTTAAGATGTCTTGACCTCCCATAGCTCTTGTTTCATCTTACATACTATTCATAATATTTTTTTTACATTGTGGATCATACCTATTGAAGTCAATTAGTTTCCTACCAGGTGATCGATTTCCATTCAGATTTGCATTGTAGCTTTGTTTTCATTCTGTATGCCATCAAAGCTTCCATCATCCCTCCTGAGCTTTTTTCGCAAGCTTGCTGGACAAGCACTCCATGGTTTGCTTTATTTTTTTTCACATAAAACTTGTGGGTGATATATTGGCTTTGACCACCTGAATCAAGACATGCTGTCCAGGGGCCATTTGAGATGTGAAAAGTTGTGATTCCATGATTTCTTTTCTCCGATGTGCATTTTCTGGTTCACCTGCCCTTGTCTTTCATGCTACTCATCTGCATCAGTGAATGTTCCTTTTACAACTTTATAATGCCACTTTTCTGGACATAAACCTTCAGTTTTCCTTGTTCCAACATTATCTTGGTTGCTTTCACAATTTCTTTACCTACACTTTTCACTAACTTTTTTCCCAGAGTTTCTGTATTCACCGGTATTTCCAACCTATGTCTGAGTCTTATCAGCAACCATATATATGACCTTTTGGTGCATATCATGGATATTGGTTAACCATAATGTTAATTTTCAGCATATCCACCTGCAGTACTTCTACGTGGTAGTTCCATTTTCTGGTCCACTTATTAGCTCAATTAACTCATTCTCAAGCTAGAGAATGAATTTGTCAATTCAAGAAAAGAGAGATAAAGGGTAGTTCTTCAGATTGAGCTATCCATCATCCTGTTATGCGAGTTTGTTATAATTATAAGTGCATTTTGGATTGCCTATTATCTCTAATATTGATGTCAATTCCATCTCATCTTCATTGATTCGTATAATGTTGGTTTGCAGGGACATAACCTTGGCGTTTCCCAGCTTTGTTATGAATTCTGAAGTCAAGGATGAAGACATGACAATCTGATAAATATGTGCACTGCTGTCATATATGTTCACTCCAAAATTGATGATGCCCTCTGGCTCCATCAACACGTTGAATGATGCATCTCTATGAGGGTGCGAAGCTTGATGCTGCTGCTCCCGAAGATGATGACGACAACCAATCTCGACCCTCCTGCTACACTGATATCCAAGATCTATTGAGTAACCATATGGTACCTCGCAGATCAAGCATCACGAGCCAGGCACTCCAGCGGCACATGGATGCTTTCAGATAACATGCTAGTACTTATCGTATCGATAAGAAGTATCAATGTATATTTTAACTTGATGCACCGTATACTTTTCAGTTGTGTAATGGAGTCTAGACCAGCGTAAGTTACAGGTCGCCTGTGATATAATGGTGGCTTCATTTTTGGTCTCTCTCTGAATTTGGGAACATGAATGTAATATTGTATTCTAATAGGAGAAGTTGGTTTGCCCTAAAAGAAGAAAATAAAATGAAATAAAAGAGAGAAGATAGGGTTAAGTGGAAGCAGAATTAGTGAATAATATAGCAACAATGTGCAGATCTTAACCTTCTCCCTCAGATGATCATATATGACTTTGACAATCATTGGCATTATCAGCACAAAAACACATTTTCTCCAAGTTGCAAGGTATGGACTCCAAAGCTCAAATTCGTAAAATTGATGATCTCGAGATGGAAAATGGTTATCAAAGCTAAAGAGCCGGGAGACGTGGGTTTGTTGCTCTGTTTGCTTTACGGTGGTTCATTCTAGCAAGTCCTATTTTGAAGAATATTATTCGAACTGGGTTGCCTCGATGTGGGCTCATATATGGTGTGACACTCATGATAGCTCGACTATCTTGGAACAACCAACCAAACCAATAGCAGTCATGCCCTCATATGTGTTGTTGGAAATAAATTCTGCTCTCATCGAAGTCCAGTCTGATGCTTAGTCGAATGATGCTTAGTCGAATGCAACTGGTAATCATGGAAGAGCTTCGATCAAAAATTCTCCTCCAGCGGTTGGATTTCAGCCGAATTTTTTTAGCGGTCAAATCTTAGCCGAACTTCTTCAGCTAATCGAACTCTTCTAGCAGTCAAACCTTAGCCGAACTCCTTCAGCCGACCGAACTCCTCAGCTACCAAATCTCAGCCGAACTCCTCCAGCGGTCGAATTCTTTCTGGATTTCTCCTTCAGTCAAATTTCTCTGAGAGTCGAACTTCTTCCAGACTTCTCCCTCAGTCGGACTCCTCCAGTAGCCGAATTCCTTCCGGATCTCTCCCTCAGTCGGACTCCTTTAGGAGCCAAACTTTTTCCGAATCTCTCCTTCAGTCGGATGCCTACAGGAGCCGAACTTCTTCCGAATTTCTCCTTCAGTCGGATGCCTATAAGAGCCGAACTTCTTTCGAATCTCTCCTTCAGATGGATGCCTACAGGAGCCGAACTTCTCCCGGACTCTCTCAGTCGGACTCCTCCAGGAGCCAAACTTCTTCCGAATCTCTCCTTTAGTGGGACGGCTACAAGAGCCGAACTCTTTCCGGATCTCTCATTCAGTCGGATGCCTATAGGAGCCGAACTCCTTCCGAATTTTTTCCTCAGTCAGACTCCTTCAGGAGCCGAACTCTTTTCGGATCTCTCCTTTAGTCGGATGCCTATAAGAGCCAAACTCCTTTTGGATCTCTCCTTCAGATGGATGCCTACAGGAGTCGAATTTCTTCCAAACTTCTCTCTCAGTTAGACTCCTCTATGAGCCGAACTTCTTTCGGATCTCTCCTTCAGTGGAATGGCTACAGGAGCCGAACTTCTTCCGGATCTCTTCTTCAGTCGAATTCCTCTAGGAGCCAAACTTCTTTCGGACTTCTTCTTTAGTCAAACTTCATCTAGATTCCTCCAGCAGATTACTTTCAGATTTCAAGTAGTATTCCTCCTAGATGATCCCCTCCAGACGTATTTTCTTCAGAAGTTCGAACTTCTCTGAAATTGATGTATATCAAAGTTTTTCACCAACCAACACCTGCTTCCTCCGAACTTCGACTATTAAATCTTAATGAACGGTCACTATCAGTCTGACGACATCCCTCTCTCCGTAGCAAACCCCATGCAGTCCCGAGTGGCCCACTACCAGACGGCTACGGCTGTCACCATCAGTCTGCCATAGGCGACACCTGTTCCTCTCCATATCGAATCCCACGCGGTCCCGAGTGGCCCACTATCGGACGGTATGGCCGTTACTATCAATCAAGCTCCGTTTATAAAAAAAAATCCTCCAAATATGTTTTTTCTAAGCTCTCTTCTCCTTCTCGAAACTCTGCCGAACTCTTTTCTAAGCACTCTATTTCTATTGGCCAGAAGAGCTGACTTGATCGTCGAAGAATTCCGTTGGAGTCACCACCACCGATTTTGGATAGAACTTTGTTTTGCAGGTCATCGGTGGCGACCTCTTCTTCCTTAACTCTAGCTTGATTCGATGTCAACCAGATTCTACACCAATATGTGCCATCCAGCTGCTGGTTACCCTAATTAAGCTCCTGATCGTTGTCTTCATTGCTACTATTTTACTACTACTATTATTATTATTATCATTTTTCTTTATGGCTAAGGTGTTGGTGTTGCTGAAGACAACTAACATGAAAGCAAAGAACGGTTATTGGTTAATCACAACTGGCAATAACATCGATTCGAGGCACGAAAGGTATGTGCCCTTACTATTTTTTAGGTTCCAACCTTGATTCTTCTAGGCAGCGACCCGAGGTCAAGTTTATCTATCAAGGCTTAATAGGTTCGACCTCAATCGGACCTGAAGCTAACCTGCTGATTTGTTTCACAATTCATTAGCATGTAGTGAAGCATTCCCCTGACAGGTTGAAACCTATCCTCCTAGAATACCTTAATAAATTAAAACCGGGCAGCGAAACTGGTTGAGACCGGTTCCACCATTCCCCCATCCTCCTTGGTTTTCCCACCTCCTGTCACCAAAAAAATTGGAACCAACCATGCAACAATCATCTGCTATCGGTGCTATTTTCCTTATCGCTAGAATCCAGCACCCACTAGTCACCACCATCCTATTCCCACCAAAAAGGAAAAAAAAAATCAGCATCATGTTCCTAGATGGCACCCTGCACCTCTTTGTTGTTCTTTCGAAGTAACTTCACCCTACACCTTTTTTCCCAACTTATCAAAAACCTTTCTTGGAGAGAGAGGAGTTCAGTTTCATAAGCTAGCAATCGAATGTTTTCTTATCTCCACCATCTCAAATGTTTGTATTGCAATTTAAAAAAAAAAAAAATCAAATGAGATACAAACAGAGTTTCGATTTAGAATCATAACCAAATGTGGGAACGTTTGATAAGGATGTGATGCCCGAAAATGGTGACTGGAATTCAATACTCCCTAACACGAGAGTCTGATACAGTCTATAGCTGCTTTTGAACAGCAAGAACGAGTCCAATCACAATTTTTATCACTTCAAAAAGATTTGCATGCCAAAAGTGCTGACCTCAAGCTTGAATCTTCCAAACCCCTATAATACAAGGAAAGTGGGGAATCAATGGGGAGAGGGTGATGAAGGTCGGTCTTCCATGATGGGGAAATTATGGCCGGTGGCAGGTGGTGATGGATTCTATTATTGCATAATTTGGTTGACGCCGGATCGAGCTGGAGTCGAGGAAGACGAGGTTACCACCGGTGATCTACCAAATAAAGTTCCATCTGAAGTTGGTTGTGGTAACTTCGATAGGATCCTCCAACGATTAAGTTAACTCTTCTGGCCAATAGAAATGGAGTGCTCAGAGAGGAGTTCGACAGAGTTTCGGAAAGAAAAAGAAAGCTTAGAGAAAACGTATCTAGAGGGTCCCTTTTTATAGATGGAGCTTGTTGTAACTGTCCTGATAAATGACTGTCATAACCATTCTGATAAATGCCCATCGTAATCGTCCTAATAAATGCTGATCGTGATTATCCTGATAAATGCTGATCGTGATTGTCTTGATAAATGACAATCATAATTATCATGATAATTGTAACCGTTCAATAGTGGGATCATCTGTAGGAATCCGTCTGAAGGAACAGTCTATAAGGAGTTCGGCTTCCATAGAAACCCGACTGGAGGAGGAGTCCGAAAGAAGTTCAGCTTTCGTAGAAGCTCGATTGGAGGAGTCTGGAAGGAATTCGACTTTCGTAGAAGCTCGACTGCTGGAGGAGTCCGAAAGAAGTTCGGCTCCCATAGGAGCCCGACTGCTGGAGGAGTCCGAAAGGAGTTTGGCTCTCATAGGAGTCCGACTGGAGGAGGAGTCCGAAAGGAGTTCGGCTCCTATAGAAACCCAACTACTGGAAGAGTTTGGAAGGAGTTCGGCTCCCATAGAAGTCCAACTGGAGGAGGAGTCCGGAAGGAGTTCAATTTCCATAGGAGTCCGACTGCTGGAGGAGTCCGCAAGGAGTTTGGCTTTCGTAGAAGTTCGACTAAAGGAAAAATTTGGAAGAAGTTCGGCTCTCATAGAAGTCCGACTGTTGGAGGAGTTCAGAAGGAGTTTGACTTCCATAGAAGTCCGACTACTGAAGAAGTTCGGAAGGAGTTCGGCTCCCGTAGGAGCCCAACTACTGGAGGAGTCCGAAAGAAGTTTGGCTCCCATAGGAGTCCGACTGGAGGAGGAGTTCAGGAGTTCGACTTTCATAGAAGTCTGACTACTGGAGGAGTCTGAAAGAAGTTCTGCTCCCATAGAAGTCCAACTGGAGGAGTCCGGAAGGAGTTCGGCTTCCGTAGAAGTCTGATTGCTGGAGAAGTCCGAAAGAAGTTCGGCTCCCATAGAAGTCCGACTATTGGAGGAGTTTGGAAGAAGTTCGGCTTTCGTAGAAGCCCGATTGCTGGAGAAGTTCGGAAGGGGTTCGACTCCCGTAGAAGTTCGACTGGAGGAGGAGTTCGGAAGAAGTTCAGCTCCTGTAGAAGTCCGACTAGAGGAGGAGTTCGGAAGAAGTTTGGCTCCCATAGAAGCCCAATTATTAGAAAAATTCGGAAGGAGTTTGGCTCCCATAGAAATCTGACTATTGGAGGAGTCCGAAAGGAGTTCGACTTCCATAGGAGCCCGACTGCTGGAGGAGTCCGAAAGGAGTTCGGCTCCCGTAGAAGTCTGACTGGAGGAGGAGTCTGGAAGGGGTTCGGAAGGTCGGCCGCTATGGAAGTTCGGTTGGGGCTCGACCATTATAGAGTTTGATTGGGTTCGGAGTCCAGCTGGAGGAGTTCGACTGCTGGACGAGTTTGACCGTTGGAGGAGATTAGGTGGGGTTCGACCGCTGGGATGAGAATTTTCGATCGAAGCTCTTTCATGATTACCAGCTGCATTAAGCTAAGACCACTTTGGCGAAAATGAGATTTATCCCCAACAATAGTTCTCCCACTTTCGAGTTTGAAGTTCGAAGGAAGGGAGTACCAAAAAAGCGACTATCGAAGTCTTTTTTCAGGCTCTGCACTCGTTGAGGTTAAAGTGCGGGGGAGATCTTATCTCCGATCGAGGTTGAAGAAAATCTTATCTCCTATTGACGTTGAAGTTGAGGCTCAGATGCAATAGGACCGTTGTTGGGACCTCTCCTCTCACCTCATCCAAAACGAACGAGGTCTTCGACTTTGCTCACATTAGGATAAGGTTATCCTCCTGTTCCTAATGGACTATGGAAGCACATAAGGACCGTTGTCAGGACTTCTCCCTTCATCTCATCTTAAGTGAACGTCTTCGACTTTGCTCGCATTAGGATAAGATTTTCCTCCTGTTCCTAACGGACTATGGGGGCACATAAGGGCCATTGTCAGGACCTCTCCCCCCATATCATCTTAAGTGAACGAGGTCTTCGACTTTGCTCGCATTAGGATGAGATTCTCCTCCTATTTCTAAGAAGCTGTGGGGGTACATAAGAGCCATTGTCAGGATCTCTCCTCCCATCTCGTCTTAAGTAAACGAGGTCTTCGACCTTACTCGCATTAGGACGAGGTTCTCCTCCTATTTTTAATGGACTGTGGGGGCACATAAGGACCATTGTCGGGGCTTCTTCCTCCATCTCGTCTTAAGTGAATGAGATCTTCGATTTTACTCCTGTTAGGATGAGGTTTTCCTCTTGTTCCTAACATGACCACTTCTAATTGCTTCTTTCTTATCATCATATAATTTTTGCACCAAAAAATAATAATGTTGAAATGAATGAGTTTTATTGCAGAAAAATTGCTGATAGTATATTCTAAGATTTTTTCAAGTTTCAAGGTCGTGAAAGCATTGTTCCTCCAAGCTCCTTCAGATGATAAGTTTTGGACTGGACGACCTCTACCACCTCAAATGGACCTTCCCAATTTGGGGTAAGCTTTCCTTGGTTCTGAGGCTGAGAGATGATGACTCACCGAAGCACTAAATTCTCAACTCTGAATGTTTTACTTCTGACTCTAGAGTTATAGTACCGAGCCACCTTTCGTCTGTAGACCGCCATCTGAATCTGAGCTTTCTCTTTTTTTTCTTTCAACAGGTCGAGATTGACTCTGAGGTCCTATGGATTGTGCTGCTCGTTGTAGGCCACGACTCATGCTGATGAGAGCTTAAGTTTAATTGGGATGACTGCCTCTGTTTCAAAGGCCAAGACGAATGGTGTTTCCCTAGTTGGCAGCCTTTGAGTAGTTCGATATGCCCAGAGGATATGGTAGAGCTCGTCCACCCAGGCCCCCTTTGCTCTATCGAGCCTTATCTTGATGCCTTACAGTAGAATTCGGTTGGTCACTTCAGCTTTTCTATTTGCCTGTGGCTGAGCTACCGATGTGAAGTGGTGGAAGATATTTAGGTCTTCACAGAATTCGACGAACCTCATTCCGATGAATTATTGCCCGTTATCGATTATGAAGGTTCAGGGCAGATCGAATTGGCAAACTATTGACTTTCAGACGAAGTCTTGTACTTTGACCTCGATAATTTTGGCTAGAGGTTCGGCTTCGACCTATTTGGTGAAGTAGTTGATCGCGATCAAGAGAAACTTCTGTTGCCCGGATGCCATCGAAAAAAGATCGAGTATGTTCATTCTCCACTATGCGAACGGTCAAGGTGAGCCTAGCGGAGTAAGCTCAGAGGTCGGCTGTCTTTGTACGTTTGCATTCTTCTGATAGCGGTCATATTTCTTGACATACTCAATGGAATCATGATATAAGATCGGCCATAGTACCTTTGTCGAAGTAGTTTTTGTGATAGGGATTTGGCTCCTACGTGGCTTTCATAAATTTTCTCGTGCACTTCCCACAACATAAAATTGGCCTCTGAAGGTCGGAGACATCTCAGCAGCGGTAGCGAATACGACCTTTTATACAACCTACCCTCGTATAAAACGTACCGAAAGGCTTGATTTCTGAGTTTTTGAGCTTCTTTTGGATCATAAGAAAGGACTCCATTCTTGAGGTAGGCAACCAACGGATCGATCCAGCTTGGCTCGAGTTCTGTCTGCAAAATGATCTGCGATTCTTCTGAGCTTGGGTACTCAGGATCTCAAAAAATACTTCTTTGGACAGTTTGACTGGAGCTAAAGTGGCCAACTTAGAGAGAATGTTGATCCTTATATTTTCTGCTCTCGGAATCTATCGAATGTCGAAACAGCTGAAGGTCGGAGTCAAGTCTTTTACTTTCTCAAGGTATTTCATCATACTTTTCTCTCGCGCTTCATAGCTGCCACTAACTTGGCCGACCACTAATTAAAAATTGCTGTAGACTTAAAATCGATCTACTCTTAATTCTCTTATAATTTTTAATTCGACGATCAACGCTTCATACTCGACCCCATTATTAGTCGTTGGAAATTCGAAGCGCAGTGCATACTCGGCGATGACTCCCTCAGAACTGACTAAGACCAACCCTACATCCGATCCAGCAGAGTTGGATGAATCATCCACGTATAAAGTCTAAAAACTTTCGAGAAGGTCGGCTGTCTCTTCTGGAAGGTTCGATTGCGACAGCAGAGCGCCGATCTCATTCTGCTCAAGCTCGGCATCATCGAAAATGGTACACTTCACTACAAAATTTACTAATATCTGGATTTTGATCGATGGCCAAGGTCGATAATTAATATCGAATTTCATGAGCTCGATTGTCCATTTTACGATTCTTCTAGAAGCGTCCATTCGCTGAAGGATTGCCTTTATTGGTTGATCCGTGAGGACCATTATGGTGTGCCCCTGAAAGTAAGGTTGGAGCCTCCTGGCAGCAATTAGAAGAGAATAAACTGATTTCTCTAGCCTAGAATATCTGATCTCTTCATTCCTTAGGATCCGGCTTATGTAGTAGACCGACCGCTGTATCTTCGCTTCCTCCTTGATTAGGACTGCTGCCAAGGCCGTCGGAAAGATCGTTAGGTACAAAAATAATTTTTCTTCAGGTTCGAGCTTCGCCAGTAGTGGGGGTGAGCTGAGGTAGTTTTTGAGCTCTTCAAACATCCATCGGTACTTCATCGTCCAATAGAAATTCTTTGGTTGCTTAAGAATTTGGAAGAAAGACATGCATCGCTCGATCGATCTCGAGACAAAGCAATTTAGGGACGCCACCTTTTCAGTTAAGTGTTGAACTTCTTTGATTGTCTTTGGGATGGTCATCTCTTGAATGGCTCGAATTTTCTCGAAATTCACTTCAATCCCGTGCCTCGACACCATAAACCCTAGAAACTTTCCAGAGGTCATGCCAAAGGTGCACTTGGTTGGGTTGAGTTTCATCTTTGCTTTTTGAGTGCGTTGAAGATCTCTTCAAGGTCGACGAGGTAGTCCGTAGAAGCTCAACTTTTGACGAGCATGTCATCTATGTATACCTTCATGTTGCAGCCGATCTGCTCTTTGAAGACCTTGTTGATAAGGCATTAGTACGTTGCCCCTACATTTTTGAGTCCAAAAGGTATAATCCTATGACAATAAAGACTATGGTCAGTAACAAAAGTAGTTTTCTCCTCGTCCTCTGGTGCCATCTGTATTTGGTTATAACTAGAGAAGGCATCCATGAAGGTGAGGAGCTCATGGTCCGAGGTCGCGTCTACTAGTTAATCAATCCTGGATAGAGGATAGCTATCCTTTGGGCAGATCTTATTTAGCTTTTTGAAGTCCATACACATCCTCCACTTGTTGTTAGCTTTTTTGACGAGGACCACGTTTGAGATCCAGGTCGGATAGTTAACTTTTTTGATGAATTCAGCTTTGAGGAGCTTGCCTACTTCTTCGACGATTGCTTTCTGCCTCTTCGGGGCATGGCTGCGCATCTTCTCTTTTATCGGTCGATGCTTCAGATCAACGGCCAGCCGATGTTCCATGACCTTGGTGTCAATTTCTGGCATATCTGCTGTGGCCCAGGCAAAGATGTCGGCGTTCTTCCTGAGGAAGATAACGAGTTGCTTCCGAACCTCATCTCCTAAGTTGGAGCCAATCTACACTGCATGCTCCGCATTTCCATTATTCAAGGGTACAGAGATGAGGTCCTCCATAGGTTCGTCCCGCTCCTCGGTAAGATCGTTGCGGACATCCAGCCCATCGACAGGATAAGGATCGAACTGTTCTTTTTTATGCAGAGCGATTGAGTAGCAGTGCCTTACCAAAGCTTGATCTCCTCTGACCTCTCCGATCCTATGACTTGTTGAGAACTTCACCTTCAAATAATAAGTCGATACCACCGTCCGAAGTGCATTTAGATCAGATCGATCGAGAATAGCATTATAGACGGACAGAGTTCTTATGACTAAAAAGTCGACTTGCACTTCAGCCAGTTTCGGGCGTTGCCCCATAGTCACGGCTAAGGTTATTATGCCCTCTACTGGTACGGCACTGTCAGTGAAGCCTATCAATGGAAAGTTCATAGGCCCTAAGTAGTTATTGAGTAAGAATATTTTTGAGAAGGCATCATAAAATAATACATCGATCGAGCTTCCATTATCTACTAAAATGCGGCCTACATTGTAATCGATAATATTTAAAGAGATTACAACCATATCGTTGTGGAGGAATTGGCCCCCCTGAGCGTGCGCCTCAGTGAAGGTTATGGGTTCTTCAATCCTTCTCTTCATCAATCCCTCGGATCCGCTGGCCTCTCCTTATCGAAGTTCCTCCGAGATCGTGTTGATGATGCCGAGAGACGGCCGATCTCGTTGTTGATCTTCTCCCTTGGTGGTCGGGCTGCGGCAATACCCTCGGTCGATCTTCATGCCCTTCAGGCTGTCGTTGCAGGAATCGGCCTAATCTACCTCGCCTGATGAGCTCCTCGATCTCATCTTGGAGTTGGACACGCTCCTCAATGTCGTGACCGTGATTACAATGATAAAGGCAGAACTTGTTAGGATTGCGCTTGCTGGGGTGAGAGCGCATCCTTTTCGACCTCGGTAGTTGCTCCCTGATTTTCATCAGTACTTAAATTTTTGGAGCATTGAGGGGGGCGTAGTTGTGAAACTTTCATTGGGGAGAACCTCGTTGTGCCCTTCTGTCTGGGCTTCCCTGCCTCCAAGCTCGAGAAGGAGTTCGGGCTCGCTTCTGCTCAGAGGGAGTTTAGGAGCGCTGCCGAGCTTCACTCGACTTTCTTTCTTTGGCAAGCCCGCCCGGCTGGTCGATTCGCCGCCTACCAAAGGCTTCATTATCCCTAGCCTTGAAGGCATCTTCAGCTCAGACGTAACCTTCAGCCCAAGCTAGCAGATCGGCAAAGTCCTTGGGGTACTTTTTTTCTTGGGAGAATAGCAAATCATTCTTCTAGAGGCCGTCCTTGAGTGCGGCCATTGCAACTGATTGGTCCAGGTTCCAGACCTCCAATGCAACGGCATTAAACTGGGTGACATAAGTTCGGATGGATTCTTCCTCCTTCTGTTTGATGTTCATCAAAAAATTCGAACATCGGCTGTTGACGAAATGAGCTACAAACTGATGGCTCATATGATCAAAGAAAAAGATGGTACCCGGCTTAAGTGCCGAGTATCAATTTCTGGCTGCTCCCTTAAGGGTGGATGGGAAAGCCTGACACAAAATAGCATTTGATGCACCATGGAGCAACATCATCATCCGAAAGGCCTCTAGGTGATCCATCGGATTGATGGTTTCGTCGTAACTCTCGAACTGCAGGAGCTTGAAGTTCGGTGGGATTGGCTCCTGCATGATCCTCTGAGAAAAATAAGGATCAGTGCATGTATCACTACCACGTGATGAGGGAGTATGACGGAGCTCTTCAATTCGTCGACTCATTTCTAAGAGCCTTTGATCCAAGAGATCTTCACGATCGTTGATCTCCAAGATTTTCTAGTGGAACGGACGTGAAGCTTCCCCCTGAGTTGAGTCGTGATCCGAGCATGGGTCTTCCATCCTCTGCTTTCCCTTTTCGGAGACCAAAGGCTGGGTAGCTGAGGTCGATCGTTCCTAGATCGGATCATGGGGCTCTGGAGAAGCTTGCTCTAGCCGAACTGGTATCAGAGTCTGCCAATGTATGGCCTACATGGCATCCGCGAGGCCACAAACTTGTTGGACCAGCAGGTTGAACTGCTCCACATCCACCATGGCTATAGGTGGTGCTTGAGTCATCGGAGCTGTAACGGTTGTATATGGATGGAATCTGGCTGCAGAGGCCGTTGATCATCGGATCAAAGCTTTTTTGGGAGATATTTTTTTTGGGAAGAACTATAGAGAGAAAGAAGAGAGATTGCTGCTGAGCACTCCTTTAAGATCAAAAGAATCTCAGGAACAGAGGCCCTTCCTCTAGCGCTAATTCTGTTGGTGCAGAATTTGGTTGA
This sequence comes from Cocos nucifera, assembly GCA_006176705.1. Taxonomy (NCBI): domain Eukaryota; kingdom Viridiplantae; phylum Streptophyta; class Magnoliopsida; order Arecales; family Arecaceae; genus Cocos; species Cocos nucifera. The sequence continues at coordinate 1,200,323 of QRFJ01000663.1, read as the reverse complement.
CGCCGGATCGAGCTGGAGTCGAGGAAGATGAGGTCGCCGCCGGTGATCTGCAAAATAAAGTTCCATCCGAAGTTGATGGTGGTGACTCCGGTAGGACCCTCCGATGGTCAAGTTAGCTCTTCTGGCCAACAGAAATGGAGTGCTCAGAGAGGAGTTCGGCAGAGTTTCGAGAAGGAAAAGAAAGCTTAGAAAAAACGTATCTGGAGGGTTTCTTTTTATAGATGGAGCTTGTTGTAATTGTCCTGATAAATGACCATTGTAACCATTCTGATAAATGTCCATTGTAATCATCCTGATAAATGCCGATCGTGATTATCCTGATAAATGCTGATCGTGATTGTCTTGATAAATGACAATCATAATTATCGTGATCATTGTAACCGTTCAGTAGTGGGATTGCTCGTAGGAATCCGTCTGAAGGAACAGTCTCTAAGGAGTTCGGCTTCCATAGAAGTCCGACTGGAGGAGGAGTCCGAAAGGAATTCGGCTCCCGTAGGAGCCCGACTGGAGGAGGAGTCCGGAAGGAGTTCGGCTTGCGTAGAAATCCGACTAGAGGAGGAGTCCGGAAGAAGTTCGGCTCCCGTAGGAGCCCGACTGCTGGAGGAGTTCGGAAGGAGTTTGGCTCCCGTAGAAGCCTGATTGGAGGAGTTCGGAGAAGTTCGGCTCCCGTAGAAGCCTGACTACTAGAGGAGTCCGGAAAGAGTTCAGCTCACATAGGAGCTCGACTGCTTGAGGAGTCCGAAAGGAGTTTGGCTCCCATAGGAGCCTAACTGCTGGAGGAGTCCAGAAGGAGTTCGGCTCCTGTAGAAGGCCGACTGGAAGAGGAGTTCGGAAGGAGTTCGACTCTCGTAGAAGTCCGACTGGAGGAGAAATCTGGAAGGAGTTCGACTCCCATAGAAGCCTATAGAAGTCCGACTATTGGAGGAGTTCGACTTTCGTAAAAGCCCGAATGCTGGAGGAGTTCGAAAGGAGTTCGACTTCCATAGGAGCCCGACTGCTGGAGAACTCCTTAAGAGCCCAACTACTGGAGGAGTCCGGAAGGAGTTCGGCTCCCGTAGGAGTCCGACCGGAGAAGGAGTCTGGAAAGAGTTCGGCTTCCGTAGAAGTCCGACTACTGGAGGAGGTCGGAAGGAGTTTGGCTCCCGTAGGAGCCCGACTGCTGGAGAAGTTCGGAAGGAGTTCGGCTCTTGTAGAAGCCCGACTAGAGGAGGAGTCCGGAAGGGGTTTGGAAGGTCGACCGCTGTGGAAGTTCGGTTGGGGCTCGGCCATTGTGGAGTTCGATTGGGTTCGGAATCCAGTTGGAGGAGTTTGGTCACTGAACGAGTTCGATCGCTGGAGGAGATCGAATGGGGTTCGGTTGCTGGGGTGAGAATTTTCGATCGAAGCTCTTCCATGATTACTAGCTGCATTAAGCTAAGCAACACTTCGACGGGAGCGGAATTTATCCCCAATAGATTCAATGAGGTTGGAGGTGGCTCAAGTGATGAAAAACTTGGATTCGAGGATGTTTCTCTTGTACTCTATTTTAAGTATTATATATATATAAATAATTTTTTAAATAAAATTTTTATTTAAATGTATAAATATATATTTGTGCATCTATCCGCAATTTAAACCGTATTAGACGACATAGATGTATATGCTTGAAACAAAGTATACATTAAAAATATTTTTTTAAAAAAATAAATAAATAGTAATTTTATCAAAAATATTTATATAATCTTATATATTTATGAGGATATGTACTTAAAAGAATTTAAATGTTTAAAGATGGACACGTGCCCGACAGTTAGAGTGGGGACTTGCGCTTGCGCGAGTACGTGTAGCAAAATATGGCTGGAGTCAAGGGCCGCAGCGTTAGATTCTGAAAGCCCACCACAAGTTCAGGAAAGCGGTAGCTTTTGCATGTGAGTTGCTTTGGTGGAGGTTAACACATAACTGTCACCTTTCCGTTAAATATAACGCCTTTCATGTCCTTCGCTGATATCTCACTCCCTTGTTCGTTTTGTTTGGTAAGGAAGAATCATGTAGGGAAGCAGAAAATAAAGTGGTTCCTAAAAATAATTTTATTTTAAAAAAAATATTGTTTTGGTACCATTGACTTGCATAAAACGGGCGACAAGAAATTAACATTCTTAGAATATATCCATAATCCTTCAAATCTTGGTAAATAACTGATTCTAATCTAGAATTATTTGTACAATAAGGAAAGTTTGCTGGCTTGACTAACCAGCACCCTAAAAATAATTTATCAAAATCAAGAATTTTAGAAAATATTTAATCTTCAGACCAATGTTCTCAAAATTTAAATTGTGAAATATGACTTTATAAAGAAAATCAATTGCTCATTTCTTAAATTTGCAAAGAAATATAATTAAATCTATATGGTTAGTATATTATTTGATATTATTATTTTTAGATGTTTTTGAATATTTGAATTATACAAAATATGATAAACTAGTAAAAATTTTTTCATTGAGTTTTAACTTAAAAGCAGCTCTTAATTTAAGTTTCAAGTAAAATCAACTCTCTATTTCAAACATAAATTAAAAATAGCTCCCCAAATGGCATGAAATGACTAAATTACTCTTGTAGTTACAAAGCAACAGTAAAACCAAGACAGTATTATTTTTTAGTAAGATAGTATTACATTACAATAAGACAGCATTGTTTTACAATAAGACAGTATCATATTATAATAAGGTAGTACTATTTTATGATAAGACAGTATTACTTTTCAACAAGATAGTATTATATTATAATAAGATAATATTATTTTACAATAAGATAGTATTACACTATAATAAGATAGTATTGTTTTACAATAAGGCAGTATTACTTTACAGTAAGATAGTATTTTTTTATAATAAGACAGTATTATATTATAATAAGATAATACTATTTTATAATCAAGCAGTATTATACTATAATAAGATAGTATTTTTTATAATAAAATAATATTACATTATAATAAAGCAATACTGTTTTATAATAAGTTAGTATTACCTTCCAATAAAATAATATTATATTATAATAAGGTAATATTTTTTTATAATAAGATAGTATTATATTATAATAAGACAGTACTATTTTATAACAAGATAATATTATATTATAATAAAGCAATACTATTTTACAATAAGATAGTATTGTTTTAGTATTACTTTATAACTGCAGGGATAATTTGATCATTTCGGGCCAAATGGAAAGTTGCTTTTAATTATATTTAGAATGAGGAGTTATTTTTACTTGAAACTCAATTGGGGAGTTACTTTTAATTTAAAATTAGAACTAAAATTTTTTCACTAGTTTATCATACAAAATATACAATTAATAATCAATATTTGTCAGATTTTAAATATCATATTTTTGTTTAGTAATCAATACATACTTTGAGTTTTATTTTTATAATTAAAAAGAAGAAAAATATTGGCTCAACTCTTGTGATTTGAATATTTAAAAAATAATTGGATATAGAAAAACTAGCAAAAGTAGGATTTTAGTACATTTTCTCTCGTCATTTCTCATAAAATAGAGCCATAAGTATTTATTTATATTAATGATGTCCATCCTTGTACAATTTGATTCAAATTCTTTTTTTAGTCAATAAAAATATTTCTCAAAATAGACTTATCTAATAATAATCATAAAAAAATAAATTTTATAAAAAATAAATCTCAATTTCTATATTAGGGTATGATTTGACTTTCGATATGATAAATTTTGCTTGTAAAATTTGTCTAGTTTTTCTCATGATGCTCAGAGTTGTCCATATTGAGTTTAGCAATCCTTTTTAGGGGTGCAAATGGGTCAAATCGAATTAGGTCATAAGTGATCCTAATCCGATTCAATTTTTTGATTAGATTTAAATATTAGACCCAAATCTAGTCCAATAAAAAATTAAATCAAATCGGATCAGATTCATGATCAATTATTTTGATTCAATGGATCATTTGGATCGGATTGGGTTCATGTATAATCCAACTAGATCCGATTTTGGTTCAAATTTGGTTCGGATCTAGATCAAGATTAGTTTAGATCTAGATTATTAGAAAGAATAATAAAAAAAATTATGTAAGTAATATCATGGGGTTCCTTCGTTTGTCCAAACTTCTTTTTAGAAGACTAATACAATTTTTGAATAATATGGTTTTCATTTTGATCATGCACATAATGCATAATATGGCCATCAAGATTTATAACCAGTTTTGTTTTTCGATCCCAATGAACAACTTTCACAGGTCAAGTTGGGTCCAAATTCAGTGAATCCAAATTCGACTCGGAACATGGAACATGTCCAATGTTAGAACTCGATCCTGCTCTACGGATCTTTTAAAATAGTTCGAATTGGATTTATATAGGTCGGATCGGGTCGTGGGTCAATCTGATCTATTTATAACCTTAATCCTTTTGGATGATATTTGCTTGTACATTTTATAGTTCAATAGTAATTGATGGATGCTACTTATTCTTCCATCAATGCTATTTGAGAATATTTTGATGATTAATCCGATCCACTAAATCTATTCCTGGCCAATGTGTGGCGGATACCTTTGTTTTCTCAGTGTTGTTTAAGGATGCTTGATAATTGATTCAATCTATTAAAACTATCCCCTGCCAGTGCTATTGCTATCCTAAATATTTTATAAATTTTATATAAACACTTCTGTTTCTCTTAGTTTCTAAATATAAATGAAATTGATAACAAAAGCAACATACTTCATAAATGCTTGCTTAATGTTTGAAAAGCATGGCACAAGGCCTCACCTTAACATGGTTATTCCACATGCATGTAGAAGTCTACGAGATGATAAATTGGTTGACAACCACCATGTCAATGTACATGATACCATCTTTGAACTCCTAACCACCCATGAAGTGAGCTTCCAGGCTCTCTAATATATATATATATAATTAAAGACTAGAAAATAGCATGTACAATGCACATATTATTTTATCTATATTTTAAATAATTTTTATAAATTTAAAAAAAAGATTTTGATCTTTATTTTATTTTTAATAAAAATTATATAAATAGATAATAACTAAATACTAGAAGAAACACCCTTAATTTTGATCCGGTGGCTAAAATTGCAAAGGATAATGGCTGAATGTAGACAGGCAGGCACGTTGTAGGAGTTCACATTATGTGGAATAGCTAGGTGATCATCTGCAAGAGGTTTTTAAGTTCCAACAAGCCCCACCATCGCCTCAAGAAAAAAAAAGGGAAAAAGAAATCAACCTTCATGTTTATATTCTTTCCTCGGCCATAATCGTTAGCTGAATTGATTAATATATGAACTCCTGGATGCACATCAAACGTACATGATTTCCAATGGAGAGGACTTTCGTACTTCACCAGCAAACCCTTGGATGTACACAAAGTACGGTGAGAGGTCGTCCTACAAAGGTTGTGTACGTCACGTACAAAAACTGATCAACCCACTTGTTTAGGTGGGGCTTACATACCTAGTAACTAGAAACTTCGGTCAAACCTCATTAAAAAATAAGCAAGCAAATCTTTCTTTATCGCAACCCCACGCAGATATTTTCATTAATGAATTAACACTAAATTCCAGATCTTTCAGGTCACATCTTGCTACTGAGATTGTTAGATTTTGTCCCATCTAGGGGCATTTTAGTTATTCCAGACCTTAACGCCGTGAACGAACGGCTTTTCTGTCAGGCCCGGGTCCAAAGCGAATATATGGCCAACGGTCCCCATCCAACCAGCGCCATCCCGACTTTTTTTCTTCTCTCCGATCCATTTTTTCGGAAAAAAGAAAAATTTGGCCGTTTAAACCGCTGCGAACAGAAACGGAATTCTCGCAGCGAAGTGCGGGGGCCTTGGAACGAGCCAACGGGGAGCGAATTCGAGCCGAACGGAAACGCTAAATTGATGCATTCCGTCCCCAATCGATTGCTAATTTCCTAAACTTGTCGTTCGATTTAAGTTCGCCTTCGTTGTCTCTTCGCCCTCGATTCTTGCTCCAGGTAAGAATCCATCCCCATCTTTCTCCCCTGTTTCCTACCATTTCCGCTTCTAAAAATCTTGCAATCGTCCCTTTTTTAATCTCCTTTTCACCCCATTTTGTTTCTTAATCTAGCTCCTAACCCCCATTGTTACTGGATGAAACCCTAAGTTTTGGAAAGGAGCATTCCTTTCCAATTTAGGGTTTGTTCTTTTCTAATTGGGCGATAGGTGAGAGGTGTGTGAATTTAGGGCTTTTCCGAGGATTCGCGAGGATCCGGGTCAAAAGTGTGTTCGTTTGTTGTTCAAGTTTAGATTTTTAGAGGTTGCAATAGGATTAGGGCGGGATTGGCCTTTTAGGGTTTAAAGATTTGATCTTTTTTGGGGGGGGAGAGAATTGATCGGGATTGCTGATGGGTTCTAGGGTTTGAGACGCCCGCGCCTTCTTTTGTGGTTCGTGCCGCTGTTCTTGGTGGTTCGTTCCGCTAGAGACGAGTGAGGGTCGAATTCCCGTTCTTGGGAAGGAAAATGTCGTCCGCCGGAGCCACTCTCAGCCCCATCGGGGGCGATCTTGCCCTCTCCTCATTCCTCTCCGAGGGTATCAGATCCCCACATTGTTCCCCAGAGTCGATCATGATCTACCTTGCCGTTCCGGGGGCTTCGGTGATCCCAATGAGGGTCCTGGAGTCCGACTCTATCTCCTCCGTTAAGCTTAGGATCCAGAGATGCAAGGGATTTGTGGTAAAGAAGCAGAAGTTGGTATTCGGTGGCCGGGAGCTCGCCCGGAATGACTGCTTCATCGGGGATTATGGCGTGTCTGATGGGAATGTCCTCCATCTTGTCATCCGGGTCTCTGATCTCCGTGCCATCACTGTCAAGACCACCTGTGGGAAGAAATTCAAGTTCCATGTCGAGCGTGGCAGGGATGTTGCATATGTTAAGAATCAGATTGCCAAGAGGTCTCGAGGTTTTGTTGATCTTGACAGTGGAGAACTCTTTTATGATGGCGAGGAGCTTGATGACCGGCGGCTGATTCATGACATTTGTAAGTACAATGATGCCGTGATGCACTTGCTGGTGCGTAGATCTGCAAAAGTCAGGACCAGGCCTGTCGAGAAGGATTTCGAGCTATCTGTCATAGCACCTGATAGAGAGAGGAAGATGGGTTCAGATGATCTTCAGATAATTACCAGGAAACCACCGGATAGAGCTGCTTGGGTTGAGCCTGTCATTGTTAACCCAAAAGCTGAATTGCCTACAGTGATTGATGATCTTGTTCGTGCTACTATTGCTGGATTGGAGAAGGGAAAACCACCTGTTATGTCTTCAGAAGGTACAGGGGGAGCTTATTTTATGCAGGATGCATTGGGTCAGGGTTTTGTTGCTGTTTTTAAGCCAATTGATGAGGAGCCGATGGCTAAGAATAATCCTCGAGGGCTTCCCTTGTCAACAAATGGTGAAGGGTTGAAGAGAGGGACTCGAGTTGGAGAGGGTGCGCTCAGGGAAGTTGCAGCTTACATTCTTGACCACCCTGTAAGTGGACGCCGGTCATTCTCTGGCATTGATGTTGGGTTTTCTGGTGTCCCTCCAACATTCATGGTGCAGTGTTTGCATGAAGGTTTTAATCATCCTGAAGGGTATGAGCATGCACCGAAGAATTCCAAGATTGGATCCTTGCAGATGTTTGTGAAGAACAATGGGAGCTGTGAGGACATGGGTCCTCGGGCATTTCCGGTGCAGGAGGTTCACAAGATATGTGTGTTGGACATAAGATTAGCAAATGCTGATCGGCATGCTGGAAATATATTACTCTATGAGGAAGAAGAAGGCTGTCTGGTGCTGGTTCCAATTGATCATGGATATTGCTTGCCTGAGAATGTGAGTATGCAAATTCAGTGATTCTTATCCCTAGCATAACCCGAATATTACCTCCAAAAAATTTCAAGATCGTGCTTTTATTATGCTATACAACATTTGCAGTTAGTTTCATAGTAAACTTAATTTGTTGTTTGCATTTATTTTTTTATTTTAATACTTCGCAATACTAAGACATCTTGGTGTTTACATTTTCAGTTATTGCTTTCCTTTACTTTTGCATTTTCTGCCATTTATTATGCTTTCTAGATGCGTGATGTAGATCATGTGCACATATGATGAAACCCTTCAACTTCTAGAAGGGCAACTGTTCATAATAGCCAGAGTGCATGCAATTGGTGTGGTTCGATGCATATACTTTTATCTTTTGAGATCTTGGAATATTGCCACATGCTATTCCAATCTTATCTAGCTGTTTGTGAAGTTTCATTTTTATAAATCAATTTTGGGCAATAGTATATGCATGGAAGGGTTGAATCATTTTAGGAAAAAGACAATTTTGATATATGAAATTAGATCCTTCTACATGCCTCTGCAACAACTTGTTAATGTTTCATACTTTTGTATCTCCTTGTACTTATTTGAACTCTTCTGTGCCCTGCCATTAATGCTATTGTTCAACATCTGTTGCGGTATCTTCTTTTGACTTCTCTATCAGTTTTTACTTTCCGTTTTTACCTTATTGATGGTGCTTTCTTGTAAATAAAAACATGAATCTATCCCTACCAGAACTTGACACATCTGATGCATGTGGGTACACAAAGAAAAAAACATTTAATGTATGGCTATGATTAGAAGAGTAGTATTCAATGGACAGTTCTGATTTTGAAAGAGGAATATATAAAATAAATTTAGAAAAAAGATAAGAACGATGTTTGATGGATGGATGGTCATAATTGGATCAGGAAGAGAAGGGCATTTGATAACTGGGATTGATTAGAAAAGGGTCATCTGATATTGCATGCTATAAATGAAAAATCCAGCTATAGGAAAGCACTTCTATTAAATGTAAATATATAGACCAGCATAATATGGATTAGATTTTGAAGTAGATTCAATATATAAATTCTTATTTAAACTTGTGCAATTCTCTCCAAAAGGTTGGGGGTGTTTTTTTTTGTTTTTTTTTTTTTTTTTTTTTTGGGGGGGGGGGGGGTGCGGGGGTGTGTTGGTGTGGAGGGGGGGAGGTGAAGAGGCCAAAAATGAGGTGATTAGGATTTAGGGATGACACTCAGGGAAGATTTGAAAGCTTTCGGATCCTGGACAATATACATGGTGGGTTCCACTGGAAAAGGTGAGAAGGGAGGGAAGAGGAAATATGTGATGTCTCAAATAGTGGAGACGTGCAAGTTTTTTTGTTCCTTCATTTTCTGCCTCTCTATATATAGCACGGGAAGCTTTTTTGAGGGAGGTTTCAGGATTTGAGCCGACCATGTGAGGCTGGCCTTAACCCCGTCTGATTATATTATAAATAGTACAAAGAAGTAAAAATTTATGTTCCTAAGCAGTATATTCTGCCTTTAAATGGAACAGGATCTTTAGTATATACTAGAATCTAATCCTGGTATACATAAAGTATATTCTAGAGACAGATGCATGGCAACTTCTGTCATAGATGAGTACAGTAATTTGCTGCAGTGATATGGAAGGTGTCAGAAGGAAGTTCCGAGGAACAAGTACATCTCATGTAAGATCCCTAACTATAATAACCTGCATATGAGCTTCTATATCCAACTTGGTTCTATTTTTGTTGACAAATTAAAGAACACTAGCATCGTCATCCTTTCAATCCTCCCCAATGAGTCTATGATGCTGGCATGCATTTAGTGTCTTTGTGATTAAGTTATAATCTCTTCTCTAGGTTGAATTTCATCTTGCAAAGTTTTATATATCATTAGCTTAATTCTTGATCTGATAATTTTTTGATGCCTAAGCCCTCCTGATGCCCACTGATTTTTGGATGTGTCCAGTGTATTTAGATGTCATAACTTGTAAATATATGTGCTTGGTGCAGTTTGAAGATTGCACATTTGAGTGGCTCTACTGGCCCCAGTCTCGCCAGCCTTTTAACTCAGAAACCATTGACTACATAAAATCACTGGATGCTGAGCAAGATATTGCTCTTCTCAAATTCTATGGCTGGGACCTCTCAGTCGACTGTGCTCGCACTCTTCGCATCTCCACTATGCTTTTGAAGAAAGGTGCAGAAAGGGGGCTCACGCCATATGATATTGGGAATATTTTGTGCAGAGAAACAGTGAAGAAGGAATCCAAGATTGAAGAAATCGTCCGTGAAGCAAAAGATGCTGTTCTTCCAGGAACCAGTGAAACTGCATTCCTGGAGTCGGTGTCAAAAATCATGGATCATTATCTTGATGAATTCACATCATAAGCCAGCTGGTGCGCTTATATTATGTGTATGTATTTACAGATGTATGTATGTGGATGGTTTATTGTCAGTCGGAAAGCAGGTTGTAAGTATGTGGGTGACTGCTAGAACTGCTGTCCCCGCTCGTTTTTATTGATATTGTCATGCCCTGACCATGGCACAAGAGTAGAGGTTCTTGAGACTTTGGACTGCAGCTCTTACGACCCCTCACCGTTGGTTCAAGTCTCATGCAATATTATGAGTGGATGGAGAGAAACTCTAGATCATATCAAAACTGATTGTGCTGATTGAATGCTTGGATGTTATATATCATGAATAAATCTGATATTTGTTGTGTAGATGATGGCTATCATGTTGTTGCTGCTGGCATTTAACTGGCCATTCCTTTTTCCCTTTATCGCATGGGCTCTTTCTTTCTTGTGCCATCGCCATTCCTCTTGCTTAAATGTAATGGTGGGCCTAAGTCACCAAGAGAAACCATTGCTTGAGTTTGACTGGATAGCTAACAGATTACTTGGACACCTGAGATGCGAATCACATTATTGAGTGACATGGAAGGTAGTTCGCATTTGCAAGTTGAACTCATCCGTACATCATATATCTTGTACCACGAATATATATATCTATATCTTGCACTTATCCATTTTCTGCTTATGATACTCTGAGACTCCTGCCTACACATTTATTTATGCATAAATTTCGAAATAACCTAGAATGCATTGATTTATCCCATATTCAATGTGCTCAATGTTTACCTAAAATGTTCTGCAAGCCCAAGGTTTTTTTTTTTCCTTTTTCTTTTAAATATAATTTTATCTTACCTTTAATCACTGAAATGTTCAAAAACCACGTAATTCTCTCGAAAAGAAAAGAAAAAGATCACAAGACTAAAATATAAATGAATGCCAGCGTATGAGAAAGACCCCTAAAGCAGCAAAAAGAAGACGTATCAGTACAGACACATGACACGCAGCCATCTACTCTTTCTAGGTTTCGCATCACGGGCAACTTGCGCATTGCTTTGACTGCTATCATGCAGCCTAGAACAATAGATTGTACATCCATCCCAATCTTTTAACAAAACCCTTTGTAAACTCTTGATGCAGCCTTCACCTCGCAATATGATCTTCACCTGGAAGCAAATCGCAGCAATTAATATTCATACTCAACAAGCTATGAGCATCAGAACTGCTAAAATAACCACAAGTTCCCTCGTTAAACAATTCAAAATTCTTCCAGGACACGAAAAAAAGAATTCCCTTAACTCTTAGTTAAACAGAGACATGCACTTTGAGAATTTATTGGTAGGAAACCGCAGGTTCACTTGATCGAATGCGTATGGTTAAATGATAAATTGTTCTAGCTGTATGCTACATTTGTATGTGGTGTAAGAATAGGTTTATTGCTTTCTTTGGTTTGCCAAACATGCAAATGCTTCGATTTATACAAATCTGGAAAAAAATCAAGCTTGATTTTTGTATCAATCATCGGACTCTTCCTGAATCAAAGAGGCCTCTGTTGTCCTGAAATATTGTTCTGATTATCTGATTTACACTCAGATGATATATATCTCACTTTTATACCTTCGCTGCCCTTTTTGTTCTTAGAATCTGTAGCTTGTGAGCCTCGCACGGTCTCATGACTTCTTCTGAATCCTATCTTATCCTGTAGATCTACTAGCACTTTTGTAGAGACCCCTTATCCATCTTGATCTTCTATATTCTTCCCTGCATTTCTATCAGTAAATATTTTACTTTAATAAAATTTTGCTGACTAATGGCTTCCATTAGTCTCCACGTCCCTTAATTAAAAATAATAATAATAAAAAAAGAAACATACATATAAATGATTCAATTGCGAGACCAACTATGGGAACTCTTTTCTAACACACATACGTTAGTCTCCAAAGGCTCCGGCTCGGTCGGATGCCAGGATACCGTTTGAACGGATCATGCGATGATCTCAACCGACCCCGCAACTGCCGACAAGGAAACCGGGCCGCTCCGCTTTATAAGTACCGTTCCCCTGCTCTTTGATAGCATATATTCTCGGGGTTCCCTCTTGTTGTCAAGTCCTGTAGTGTAGGGGTGTTGTGTTCTCTTGAGAGAAGAAAGCGTAGGAATGGCCTCCAATCAGTCGGATATGAGGTACAAGGCTGGCCAGGCTGCTGGCCATGCACAGGTGAGTGAATGCACATCCTATAAGTGATAGCTGCAGGCACGAATTTTGGGGTCTGGCTTGAGTCGCCAATGTCACCTTTTTTTTTTAAAAAAAAATTTTTGAGGGGAAAAAAGCTTAACACAGTTTTTGGGATCAATCGAATAGATAACACGGCGCCAGAGCTCAAATTCTTCTAGAGATCATAAGTTCGAATGCCTCCAATTTATTTATTTTTCTATGGTTATTTGTCATTGTAATTCTGATTATCTTGATTCGATTGTTCCTCCAAGTGCATGGTTCGAGCTGTGCATTATTGAATATTAAGCCTAATATCTATTGTTGATCATCTTTCTATCAACTAAAGCTTTCGAGATAAATAGATTAATTAATAGCTCAAGTCTAACTTTCTCAAAAGATGCTAAACTTACTTCAATAGAGATTAGGCTGAAGTTAGTTAAGAGAGCTCCAATTTTCAATCATTCCTTTCGGCAGGCAAAGCATAAAGGGAAAAAAAAAAAAAGGAAGAAAGAAAAAAAAAAGCGTGAAAGTGTCATGATTTTGATGTTTAAATAGTGAGCCTAACCTGCTCTGTGTGCATCCTAGCAAACACGTCCTGTGTGCGTGATTTGTTATTACTTGATGATGGATAGGTAAAGAAGGATGAGATGGTGGATAAGGCATCACAGGCAAAGGACCAAGCCGGGGGCTACATCCAACAGGTACGTAACATCCGACTCCTACCCATGATGAAGGGCATCTGGGGATACGTTTATTTCAGTAGGGGGAAGATTGCAGTGCATTGTGTGAGATAAGCTGGCTTGTATCTACCTACCAGATTTCTTTTGGGTGCTTTATGACTCGAAGCGTTTTTGTGTAGGCTGGGGAGCAGGTGAGGAACATGGCCCAGGGGGCTGCTGATGCTGTTAAGAATGCTGTGGGGATGGAAGACAAGAAGAGTTCTACCACGACCTGAACTGATCCCATCCATTTTTGTTCTGTTTCCTTGACCTTATTTGAGCACCTTGGCTAGTATTGTCTTAATAACAGTGTTATGTTTGGAAAGTTTCTTTGTTGTTGGATGGGAGACAACAGCAGTTCTCCCAGGAGCTGAACTGTTCCAATCCAATTTTGTTCTGTTTCCTTGGCCTTCTTTGAGCACTTTGGGTAGTTTTGTCTTAATAACAGAGTAATGTTTTCAAAGTTTCTTTGTTGTTCAAGTTTCCGTTCCTTCAAGATATGGAAAGCATGCAACGGATTTCTTTTGATGAGAGCAATCATGTGATGACATGGATTTAGCGTTTGGTTCTTCAGGAAAGTTCTCTAAAAATAAGAAGAGGATGATTTATAATGTATGATAGGTAAGATTTTATTTTATTTTATTTTTCGGGAAGGTTAAACAAGCAAAAATATACACGGTGAAGCCGACATTTCTTAGCTTAGCTGGTTGGTAGCCTCTCTTGGTGGATGGAAATGGGAAGAGTCAACAATTCTTAGCTTGGTTGCTAGCCTCTCTCTTGGTAGTGAAGCGTCATCGTTGTTTATTGCATCCAGAAACAATGAGCAAACAAGCGTTTGAGCCAACAATAAATAATGGCAGCAAAATAGAAAAAGAAGAAAAATGCAAAAGTTCGTGAGAAAATATAGAATATTCAAGAACCGAGTTTGAGATTTTAACCTCACTCCGGCTCGAAATAGAACCACAAATAAAGACTCAGATAAATTATTAAACTATCACAAACACATACCCTTTCTGACTAAGCTAAACAGCCTCATTTATGATTGCATAAATCCTTTTCCTTTGCCGGCTAGCTTTTGGAAGGGAGACAACAAAAATATACACTTTGACCAGGTCAACAAAATTCTATAATATATGTGATTTGAGCAATTGAAGCATATAGCTAATATCTAATGTAGTTTCTATATTTTGCTTTTCTTGAAACTGTAACTTTGATTTTTTCTTTTTTTACAAGCAATGAAAAGAGAATAGCATCAAAAAAAAAAAAAAAGGAGCATATAGCTAATCTGGTGACACACTTCACATAAATAGCCTTAAGTGGCTTCTTCTTTTTTGTTCTTCCTTTTATTTTTTTGAGAAAAGGATGAGAACATCTTCTTTCATTTCAATGAGAAGATGAAATGTACAAGTAACTCAATCTTTTTCAAAACAATACCCTATTGATGCAGATGGAGGAAGCCCACAAGGGTGGCTTATACCGAAGTGATTTGGACGAAAGGAGAAAGATATCCCTGGATGCCACTCAACTAGGGATGGCAGATGCCACTCAACCCTGCTAATCATGGATGTTACTCAATGCAACCAAGCCACATGCTTGATTTTTTTGGGGAAATCACTCCAAGCAAGAAGACTTATTGAGAGAATGTTTTCCGGATAGGAAACTCCACCTCCTTCGTTATCTCATTGCATATAATTACGTGAAAGCTTCTCAAACATCCAAAATAAAATATTAGACATATTCCCAAAACATTTTTCTAGTCACTAGAAAGTCATAACACATTTCCAAGACACAACTTACTAAAAAAGGTCTAACCAACACATTAAATGACTCCAAAGACTCTTAATTAATTTTTCCTCGACTTGCATGGCTGGTTTCATTATGCCCCTGCACTGCATCACCTACCAAGGTAAATACAAAGGCAAAAATCATTGTGAAGAATATAATGGATATAATTATTTTTATAAAAAATAATTTTTATTTTTAATACTATATGGATTAAAATGTTCCCTTAGGGCACTGTCAGCAAAACCCTAAAAAATTTAGTCACACTTCATACGAGTGGTCACGAACTGTAGCGATATTCCTTGGATCGCAAACTCAGATATTGGCTCCACCATTGGTCGATACCATGTGCCTGTAGCTTGCGTTCAAAAGGACATGCTGTTAGATTTCGATCAAGAGAGTTTACTACTAAATTTGCGGATGGAAGGAGGTGCAAGGGCTCAGACTGACTCCCAAATTAATGTTAGAGCTCTAACGGAATTTCTTGCCGCCAAATTCCGAATGATTCCTGCACCAATCTTCTTCATATTTTCCCGATGTTCAAAATATCCAATATATCCTGAGCAGATGGTATCATCTGAATTCACGAAAAGATAGGGAATCCAAGATGATATCCGTGCGAAGTACTCGCGAGAATTCCCGATACAGCCTTTCTTAGCCAAAGCGACTCCAGCTGCGACAATGCTGCTTGCGATCTGGATACCTTGTTTCACCTTGTCGTTTTTGGATCCATTCAACCGTGCCTGATAGGCATGGTGGGTTGAAGAGAAAAGTTTCAAGATCGATACCTCTCTTGGCCATGTAATTTGTTCGGGTTTGTCCATGGAGAGAACGTTCGCACAAAGTGAACGTGCTTTTCCACCGTCAGATCATCCTGGCATTCGTACTTTGGTGGGATACACGGCTGACCTGATGGTGAAAAGTCCGGGGCTTTCCGAAGTCCGATGGCTGACCCGAGAGAATGACCAGCTAACCATAAGTTCTGAAGTCATTTCTTCACCGGGGTGGATCTCTCATGAAGAGATCCAAATCCAGACTCTTCCGGAGGAGAGTACCTCTGAACGCGATAACAATTTTTGGAGCAGATGTTGAGTTCTGAATAAATTTAGGGGGTTTGAATTCATAAATGGCGCCAAAGATGGATGAATCAGCAGCATCAATAAGCTTGCGTTTTAGTTCAAAATGGCTGGCTGGTGCACAGTTTTGATGGTTCTTTCGATCATCCTCTAGAGCGTATGCACCCTGAACCAAACAGGCAGCGACAGCTCTCCGATGATTTGGACATGTCCTGTTGAATGCAAAATATATAAGATGTATAATTTATCCGCAAATTATAAAGATTGCATGGGTCGCTACTATAAATTAGCTATGGTGAAGTTAAATGACAAAAAATCTGGGCATCTTGCCGGAATTGAAACAATTGTAATATGCTTTGTTGTAATGAAGGGCAACAAACCATGATCATGATTCATTTGGATGCCAGCTAGTCAAATTTACCGAACGCATCCATATGAATTTCGATGGCAACAATTTGTTGGATCGGTTCTTAAATTAAATGGGCAAAAACTAGCATGCAAATATTAGTTTGTAACATGTCTTGTCTTGAAGCGTATGATGTGAGATAG
This sequence comes from Cocos nucifera, assembly GCA_006176705.1. Taxonomy (NCBI): domain Eukaryota; kingdom Viridiplantae; phylum Streptophyta; class Magnoliopsida; order Arecales; family Arecaceae; genus Cocos; species Cocos nucifera. The sequence continues at coordinate 1,183,784 of QRFJ01000663.1, read as the reverse complement.
TTGCCCGTGGATGCTAAAACTTCAAGATTTTGATATTTTATGGGTACCACTCTTTACTCTTCAGGCCTCTCTCCCTCCCCATTATTTTTATTTTTTATTTTTTATTTTTGAGAGTAAGAAGGAGACTAATGTGCCTCAGCAATATTAGTCACCGAAAATTATTAAAATAAATAAAAAATTATGTACAAGAGAATAACAACTACGGGAGTAGGAAACCCCGGCCTCCTCGCTATTTGATGGTCATTATGTTCCTTTGGCTGTTACTGACCTTTTTCGGATGGAATTAATTGCTACCAACGTCAATACTATAGGATTCTTTCTTTATGATATAAATATCGTAGGACTCTTCCGTCTCCAAAAAAAAATAGAACAGTCCGGTCATAATGGGCAGAAACGCTTTCAGGTGTGCGAAAAAAATGCTCTATGCCAAGATAAATCACAGCTTATGTCTAAAAGAGATTTTGTAATACACATTGTTTCAGTAATTTCGGGTACATATTCAAGCCTAGTAGATAATATGACAAATTATATTTTTTGGCAAGACATGCAATAAAATGACAAGTATAATGTCAGATAGCTTATTGTTTTGCTAAAAGTCAACTCAATTGCTGATCACACCATGACATTGTTGTCTTCTCTCTGCCGTCTAGGCTTCGAAGTCATTCTCTTGGTCAATGTTGAGTTCTCAGAAATTCCTCGCAATTAAATCTTAAATGCATTACGCTCATAGCTTCCTTTTTTTTTTCCTTGGAACTATGATGGAAGAAAACTAAGCTGAAAAATAGGTGAGTTGTAGGACATAAAACCCAGTCATTTGTATCAACATCCAATGACCACAGCTGGTGTTTCTTATGTCATTATTATCTGTTCTGAGCTCTTTTAGAACCTACTCAAAACATGATGGATCAAATTAGTGATGAAACCATCTGTAATTATGTGTTTACAAGCTTAAATCTTCTGTCTTCCTAAAGAGATCCAGTATCCACCAATTTATTAAGCGCAAAACTTCTGAAAATGCTTTGATCATATACTTTGTTACAAGCCTTGGTGGTCAACATCCACAAGTCCAAACCTGACTAAATTATTATGCGTACTTTATGAACAAACATAACGGACTATAAATGTACTGAACATCTGTTAGATTCCAAAAACAAAAAGATTTCTGCCATGTTTCATTAATGTAAAACTAAATAAAAGGCTCATTCAAGGTTAAAAATCGAAAGCCAGCTTACCTTTTTTTTTTTTTTATGTAAAAAGTCAGCTTACCAATTTACAGAGGTGAGATGTGTAGGCCCTGAGATATCAAGCATATTCTTTTTTTGAGGCTTTTGTTTTGTAGCCATTTCTTCAAGTGACCGGTTAGTGAGAGAGAGAAGCAATTCAGAAAATAAGGGAAACGTGGAATTTTCTTGAAGGTGAAGCCAAGCCCCCAAACCTACATTATAATAATACGGATAAGAGAAGGAAATGCTCAAGCATAACAAAAACAAAAATATAAGTTCAAGTGTTGAAACAATAAATTTGAAGAACTGACAAAAAGAGAATATTATTTCATGAATTCAAGATATAAATTTACCTTCATTTCTTTCTCTGTTTATAATCTTGAACACAAATATATGTAGTAAAATAAATGAGTCAGTCAATTCCATGTCATCTCTTAAATCAATGACCAGGTTGCTTACCTTATTCATAACATATTTTTTTAAATTGTCGGGGAAATTACTCTTTTTTCTCCGCATGTTATTTATCATGTTAGGCACGAGGCAAAGAAAATAGTTTTTATGCCATTTCACAAAGTAGCTAGTATTCATATATATTAGTCTGAAGAATGACGGGGAAACAGATTCAACCATCATTGTAACGTTTCGATTGACAATAATTATAAGGCTCAAACCCCATAAACGGCAATTGGGTAAGTCGACAGCGCTGTGCTTGTGCTGCTAATATACCAGGGAAAGCGATAATTTAGACCATACCGAGCACAAAGCAAGCGCCAAGACACCACTTGACCGTATTCTTGACCAGAAGCACAAGCAGTAGCATTTAGGGGTGGCAATAGATCGGATATAGATCGAATCAGCTTATATCTATACCTATCCTGCAAGTAAAAATTTTATATCCATATCCATCCCGTACCCACTTCGGATCAGATAGGATCAGATCAACTAGAGATACAGGTCAGATCGGATCGAATATATAAAAACAATTAATCAAATCAGATCGAATTGGATACTTATAAATAATATAAAATCATCATAATTTTAAATAAAAATATATATTAAAATTATATCGGATCGGATTCAGATCGAGATATGCTATTATCCGTATCAAATCCGAATCTGCTTCGGATATTTTGTTAAACCGATATCTACCCCGAGTTTCAATCAGGTCGGATAAACCCCATCCATTCAAATCAGATCGGGTCATGTATCTGGCTACTAAGATAAAACTGCCACCCCTTGTGGCATTAAAGTAACTTTTCCATCATCCAAGGAAAAATCAACTTTTGTTTTTGGTAACCAAAAGTTAAGATAAAAGTCAAGTTAAAAGCTCGTGTCAATTAGAAATATTTGGATTTAAAATTTGATTTAAGATCGATTGGATTTTAATATCTCAAACTCGGGCTCAATTTGATAAAAAAAAAGAATAAAACTCGAGGTGAGCTTGACTCAGCCGAACCATACTTAAGTTTGACTTTTAACTTAAAATTAAATCCTAGTCTACTAATAACTAGTTGAAGACCCATATGTTACACAGGATGGATAATTATAGCTATAATTATTAAAATTTTAATAATAAATATTTATAATAAATATTTTTTTAATTTTTTTTAAAAATATTTTATTTTATTTTAATTATTATATATAATATATTTTTATTATTTTATAAAATAATATTTTATTTTATTTTATTTTTTCTTCTCATTCTCATATCTTCTATGTGCCTGCTAGTATATCGCCACACCCTCCTATTGCCACACCACGACTTTCCTTTTTTCTCGATAAACACCGATCCTGATTATAACCCTCCTCTCTTCTTCTCATGCCTTCTCTGCTCCTGTTGGTGCCGCCTCTCTCTCTATTATCCCACCATTTCTTTTTTTTTTTTATAAAATAATATTTTATTATTATTATTATCTTCTTTTTTTTATTCTTATATCTTCTCTAGACCTGTCGATGCCACCCCACCCTCCTACCGCCTCACCACAGCTCTCCTTCTCTCTCGATAAATGCCAATCCTGATTGTACCCTGCCTCCTCATTTTTTTTATATCTTTTTTAAATTTTCAAAGATTATTAAATACAGAGATTTGGCTTTTAAATCAATGAAGTATCGTACTCTATCTGTGGATAATTTATTAGATTTGATTTAATCAGATCCGATGGACGATTCAATTCTCAAAATATATTATTTTTTAAAAAATAATAAAAATAATATATTTAAAAATAAATTAATATATTTTTATTTTTAAAATTTAAAAATAATAAATTATTTTTTAAAAAATAATAATAAATAATACTTTTTAAAAATTTTATTAATATTTTTTATAATATTTTATTTTTTAAAAATAATAATTTTTTTAAAATATTTTTCATCTCTTATCCCTTTTCTACTTTTATTTTTAAAATATATTTTTTAATTTTTAAAAATATTATTTTATTATTATTTAAAAATAATATTTTAATTTATTATTAATAATAAAATAATAATCCACATGGCATAACTAAAATCATTTGAGATGCTGATAAAAATATTATTTTAAAAAATAAAATAAAATATTATTATTTTTAAGATTAGAAAATGATATGTTATTTTTTAAAAAATAATAATAAATTAATATTTTTAAAAATAATATTATTATTTTATAATATTTTATTTTTAAAAATAATATTTTTAAAATATTTTTCATCTCTTATTTCTTTCCTATTTTTATTTTTAAAATATTATTATTATTATTATTAAAAACTATTTTTTTATTATTATTTAAAAATAATATTTTAAATTATTATTAATAATAAAATAGTAATCCATGTGATATAATTAAAATCATCTAAGATGTTTATATATAACAGATATATTAATATATATTATAAATAAGATAATTTATTAAATATATAAAAATTTAAATAGGTTTGTGAACTTTTAAGCCGAGTATCATGCTATTTAAGCTCAATTGAAAAAATTATTCAAGCTATTTAAGCTTGACTCAAGTTTGATAATAATCGAGTCGAATCGAACTTGAATAGCTTACGGATGGCTCGATTCATTTATAACCCTACTCCCTCTAACAAAGCTTCTCTCCCTTCCTCCAGATCCCTCGCGCATGATTCCCTTCCCTAGCACATGTGAGCAGTTGGACCCTCCGTGCCTGTGCCTCCCAGTTCATGGTGCCCACCAAATAAAGCTTAAGCCCAGCACAACAAACCTAGGCTATCGACAGACCCACCTAGAGTCCAACGAATCCCACCCCAAAGCTGAACCCCTGCCCTGCCGCCACCGACATCCCCACCAAGTAAAGCGCCCCCAAGTTAGGAGAAATTATTAGGTAGACTTATTCTACCATAGGCAAAGCTAAAAAAAATTCACACATCAGTTGTTTTTCATTAATTGTTAATTTGAGCTAATCATCATTGGCTATGAGGTAAAAAAAAAAGTCAATCAAAATTCATAAATACTTAGTATTAGAAAATATATACTAAAGCCAATCATCTAAGTTGTAGATGATTAAAATTTGTACGTATATTATCAAATAATAATAGTTATTTAGCTTATTCATCATCAAAGTTTTATCTTCCTTAAATGAACTCCTAAGTTATGATGAAATCTTTAGAATCACACTCAATCGATAAAGAAAAATTTATCAAATGGTTCTTAAATTATTTACGATCAAAATAATAAGTTATTAATAAGGATGATAACTTATCGAGTGTAGGTCGCTGTATGTCATATGCATTGCTTATCCTCGTAACCAAGTATATAGAGATATTAGTATGATATATAAATAAGATGTAGGAGTACATCTGTACTGAACGTGACTAATGTAGCATTCTATTATCAAAAGTAGCTAGTAAAGGCCAATAGATATAAGTATCCCTTCGATCTGAAATTATCAGTCACTTGTAAGCAACTCATTGTACTTTACTGCCAACCTACCTATATTTCTAATACAACAATAAAAGATTTCTAAATACAGTCAAGTACTTATAGAATCGGTGTGTGAGTCAAGATGAGATTGGCCACTTCTGATTAAGTTCAAGAAGAGAATATTTCTCTATGTTTTAATTTAGCAAAACCTAGGCTTGAATAATTTTCGTGAGGAGCCATGAAATTTGCAAAATTTTGAAATACAATATGGATGACTTGTATAAGTATTGCAGCTAACTTAAAGTTGTCTTGAGCATTATTAATAAAAGGGATGAATTATACGATAACCATAGGTTAGGATTCTAAGAATATTATTTTGCATACATTCGATCTATTCGAACGTCGAGTACCATTGTTAGATGGTTATTTCAATTGGTATAGAAATTGGTTCCTATATTATTAGCTTAGATTCAAACCTATAGAATCACACACATAAGAGGTTTTTATTTGATCGGATGGTTGATCGATGATTGAAAATTATTCAGTAATCGAATCATCAATGCGATCGATGATCGATCTAATGCAAGTATTGCAGGAGGATCAATTAGCAATTTGATTGCTAATTGACTCAATTTGATTAAGCAATTGGGCTAAGATCAAGTCTAATTTAATTAGATTCAATTAGAATTAGTTTGGACTTAACTAGATTAAGTTCAATTGGTTTATTGGATAAGCCAATTATAAGAAAAAATAATTTTATGTTTGATTAGGACTTGAGTGCACCTAATTTCTAATTGAATTAGGATTTAAATCAGATTTAAATCTAGTTTAATTTGATTTAATTGAGCTCTTAGTTAGACTAGGACCATCCTTTAATTAAGATGCATTAATCCAATTTTAATCGAGTTTAAAAATGGCTTTAACCTAGTCTACATTGGGGAGTCCTAGTTGGACTAGGACTCCTCCTACATCCCTTACGCCTAGCCACTTCATTGCCCACACCACATATTTTTCTCTTTTACGTGTTTATGTGATTTTTCCACATCTTAAGAAAGGTTTCCATGCGTTGGTTTTGGAATAAAATTTGACTTGATCATATTTGGAAGTTTGTTTGAATGAGTTAAACTAAGTAAGAGTTTTAATTTACTAAAACTCTTCTTCTGTTCCTATGGAATTTAATTCCCACACCATTTTTTTTTTGCACCCCTTATTTCCACTTTTTGGGCATTAGTTTTCTAATCTCCATGCACAAAAAATTAGAGAGGCATCCAAGAGTTGGACGCCCCCAAACTTCTTTTAAATCCTTTAAAACTAGGACTTTTGACCTAGTCTTTCCCAACTTTGTGTGCCTCCTATTTAATAAAGAATTAGCATGAGAATGAAGGAAACTTAGTAGGGTTTAGGGCATGTTTTTTGAAATTTTTTCAAAAACTAACTATCGTGGAAGCAGAATTAATCTAAAATTAATTCTATACATGCTATAATCTAATCATAAAATCCTACTCAGGATCTTTGATATGCTTATATGAATCAGAAAAATAAAATGCATTTGATTAGCAAATCACATTTGCTAACCAAACTATGTTCAGAACATAATACCTATGTGCGGATAGATGATCACTGCAATCTTGATCCATCGAAAGATGCTCTCCTATCATGCTTTAGCCACATACGTGTCCGGCCTCTATGGTGAGTCCACATGGAGCCCCTGATCCTGATCAAACCTTCTGGAGTACTAGCTCCTCGTCGGAGCCTTGGATGGCTGATCTTCGTCGATCCAACCGACAAACTTCTGTCAAACTTTCAGACGCTCCAGAAGATCAGAAGACTCTATGGAGGATGACAAGGTGGTGGTGGAAAAAAATCGTTGGAGATCTTGCACTCACGACACTCTAACTCTCCATCCAAAACCTTGAGTCCCAACTCTAAGATTTCAGCATACACCCATAAGAATCTTGACACTCTTCTCTCTCATGCCAAAAGAGATGTGCCTTCTTTGATTTCTATCTTACAGAAATCCTTCTCATCCCTCACGCACACCCATGTATCTCCACGCCTCTCTCTTGCGCACGCCCAAAAAATCCTATATTTTTAATAAGCATCAATGCATGGGAGGATAAGGATAGATTTGGTTGAACTTGTTTCAACCAATTCTCTTGAATTCAAAATTCAAGAGGACTCCTTATCTCTTTCCATTGCCCATCATAATGTTTAACATGCAGAAGGACTCTCTCTCTGCGTGTGCACGCCCATGAAAAAATATTAGCAACAAAAGGAGAATGGCATAGAGAAAAGATAATGATGAGAGGGAGTTGGGAAGTTTCAATCAAACTAGCCAACACAAGTTGAATTCAAAATTCAACTTGCTCTCAATCTGATCTGATCTAATGCTTGGACCAGATCAAAAGCAGAAAGATGGAGGGCATAAACTCTACTTTTGGCATGGAGAAATCCCACGCACATTCCCAATGTGCATTGAGAAGGAGAATGGGTAAAAAGTCAATGCGCAGGGAGAATTCAAACAAGTTTTGAGTCAATCCAAATTGATTTCAACCAAACTAATTTGTCTTAACCAATTAGACTATGTCAAACCTAACTAAATTAGGATTAACCCAACTTAGTTAATTCTTAACTAAATTAAAAATTAATTGAGTCTAATCTCTGATCAAATCAGTGTCCATTTTCTTAAGTGATTAGATCATCACATGATCTGATTAGGTCAACTAAATTGAATCAAATTTAATTTGATTTGATCAATTCCTCATTGCTCAATCAAATTAAGCTAATCAGCAATCTAATTGCTAATTAATTCTTTAATAAATAACTGAATCCCAATCCAGTGAAACTTTTGATTAGCCATCAGATCAGATAGAAACTCTTATTATGTGTGATCCCATAGGTTTGAATCCTAAGCCAGTATTACAAGAACTAATTTTCTATACCAATCGATGTGACCATCTAGCAATAGTACCTGATGTCCAGATAGGTCAAAAAATTATAATGCAATAATGATGAACCTGTGGCATATGGTTACCTTATAATTCATCCTCTTGACCACGATGCTCATAGGATGATCTAGGATTAACTATCAATCCTAAAATTCATTCATATTATATTTCAAAATTCAGCATCCATCATATGCTCATAGAGTTTCATTGATCTGAAACTCTATGGTCAAAGAGTCCCACTGAATTAAAACTTTGTAATCAAGAGTTTTACTAGACTAAAACTTTGAGTTCTACTGATCTGAAACTCTTTGATCATGAGTTCTGATAATTTAGAACACTATGCTCAAGAGTCCCACTGGATTGAAATTCTGTGACCAAGAGTCCTACTGGACTGAGACTCTGAGTTCTACTCATATGAGACTCTCTGATCAAGAATTTTACTAGTCTGAGACTCTATAATCATGAGTTCAATTCATTTGGGATACTGAATTCAAGAGTTCCACCGATTTAGGATTCTTCAAGAATTTCATATTGATAGGACTCTATTGCTCAGTAACCCATTCGATTTGGACTCAGATATTTTTTGAAGGATTAATTAGTAATTTGATTACTGATTAGCTTAATTTAATTAAGCGATGAAGATTCGATTAAGTTTGATTGAATTTGATTTGATTGAATTTGATTCGATCAGGTCATGAGATAACCTAATCACTATAGGAGTTTTGATCCTGATTTGATCGAGACGTAGATCTAATTAATTTTTAATTTGATTAGAATTTTATTGAATTAGGCTAAGTCTAATTTAGTTGAATTTAATCTAATTTAATTAGATCTAGATTAATTGATTTGGTTGAAATCAATTAGGATCAAGTTAAATAAAGTTTGAATTCAAAATTCTCCCATGCGCCCATCATTTTTAACTTTTCTACTCTACTTCCCACGCCCTTCCTTTTGTTTGTCAAATATTTTTGAGAAATAAAAATATGCATGCAAAAGGAGAGTCCTTTTGCATATTAAACATAAGAAAGGGGGTGTTGGATAAGGATATGAGGCTCATTTAATTTTTGAAATTAAGTGAGTGGTTAAAATCTCTCAACCACTCGATCCTTATCATTTTTCATGCTATTTTTCTATGGTATTCATGTTAATAAATTATGAGAATTTTTGTGCATGTAGGAGAAGGGTTAGCATTACATGAAAAAAATTTTAGAGTATTTGGGCATTAGTTCTGGACAAAAAAAATCTCAGAGTGAAGGTGAATAGGATCTTGTAGCACTTTTCTTTTTCTTTATGCCTCTCTTCTCTTATGATTTTCACCTCTAAGGATATTCTATTTTTAGATATGATCTAAATAGAAATTATAGATCTAAAATCTATCTTTTCATAAATACTTATTTTATAAAAAAACTCCACATAGAGAGGACGTGATAGGATTTTTAGTGTGTCAGGATTTTTGGGCCGAGTGAAATCCTAGATTTGGAAATCTAGGTTCGGATGGAGAGATCGAGTGCTGTGAGCATCGGATCATCACCAAATTTGAAATACATCTTCATCATCTTCTAATATTTATGTTCTAATTTCTTAAAATATCTAAAAAATAGAAAAATATACGATCGATTGGATCAATCGTGATCAGCCATCGAAGATCCCGACGAGGAGCTTACACTCCAGTGAGACTGATCGGGATCAGGAGCTCCATATGGATCAACCATAGAGATCGAATATGTGTGCGACTGTGACATGATATCAGAGCATTATTTGATTGACTCAGATTATGGTGATTGACTATCCATAAAAAGATATTATATTTTGAACACATAGATATAGTAAATAGTTTATTACATAGTTTTGTTTTCAGATCTATTGATGTATGCATGCATATTATGTTTAAATTCTAATATATAAAGTTAAATAATCTGATATAATCAATAGATAATTAATTAAATTAATTATTTTTTTATTATATTATTATTATTTTTAAAATATTTTTTAAAAGTAGCATGGCAAATCCTACACTATTTTCTTCAAATGGTATCAGAGCAAGATTCTTTAAACATGATATGCCTGCATATTTAGATTAATAATTTAGATTTAATCTAAATATTGATCTAATAATTAAAATAATTAGATCTAAAAAATTAAAATTCAGATCGTATGGACTGCAGGTTATCCTGCTGTAGGATTTACCTCCTATAGTGAAAAGGTTGTACTGGTACGTTGCTGATTTATATCGTTAATCATAAAATTACTAGATTTGATCTAATATTTTTATGATTTAATTATATTAGACTTTAATCTAATTTATGATCATGAATGCATAATTAGATAAAATTTGATTCATGATTGTGTAGTGTACATAGTTTCAGATTAAACCCTATAACTAGTATTGTTTGTGAATTGAAATGATTTAATTTTGACATGAGTCGACTCAATTGGTGAACAATGCTAAGTTGTAAAGAACCTTTCAAAATTAAAAATATTTTTGAAATATCGAACTCTAACCCTCAGCCCATAAACTTAATTAAAAATTAAGTATAATGATTTAGTGTTTAGAACTGTGAATTAAGACTCTAAGTCATTAATCATAAACTTATGGGTTATTGGGTTAGCTGAATTAGATCCATAAATTGGATTAGGCCTAAGATTAGTTAAAAAATAGACTAATTTAGAGTAATTGATCAAATCTAATTAAATGTTAATTTAGATTAGGTCAAGGACTCTATAGACTCAATTACAATAGTTATAGTTGGTCAAATTCATGTCTTTAACAAGGATCAAATGGACTTGATTCAAGGCTATGCGGTCGAATTCAAAATTATTAGGTTGGTTAAATTAAAACTAATGAACCGAATAGTGTCTAAGATAAGTTTGGTAGTTTGATCAGTGATTTTTAATTGGGAGCTACTCACACTGATTCGGTCTTTGATGAGTTAATGGCATATCCCTTCCACTGATCTTGCTTACCTAGCCATCTTGGTAAGTTAGATTTTGATCAGATCATTTGGTAAATCGAGCTCTCCCATGTCTATTAGGTAAATCAGTCTGACTAATTTAGGTGCTCCTAATGCCAGCTTAGATTAGATTCTTTTCTGACTTGGTGAAGTCAGTGGGAGGATCAAAATTGGCTCACTAAATTTTTTTAAATTGGTTAATTAAATTCTCTAAAATTATTAGATTCTTAAAAATAAAATAGTTATATAGATAACTAAATCATAGTCTCTCATTAAGTTGAGTGATAATGGATTCATTAGTATAATGATCATTGAAGGCCCAAAGGCCTGGTGATTATTGACTAATGAAATTATCATTCATAAAATGATAATTTGGTTAAGTCTTTCTGATGGTAGTTAGGTTGATCAATCAAAGTTGGATCTGATCATTTATTGGTTAGATAAAATCAAATATGATCATATTAATGGTTGGACCTAACCAAACCTTTTTTAGTGAAGGTTAAAGCCTACTAATTAGGTCTATGAAGCAAAATCAATGTTACTAAAAATTATTTAAAAAAATAATTAATTTTGAATCTATCCATAGGTGCACATGGATTGACCAATCAAAGTTGGACTCATGTGTAGTCTATGTGGATTCTAGTATCCACTAAAAAATTAGACTAATTTCTCGAATTAGAGGTAGAGGCTACCAATTCGTATAAAATAGTGGAAGAACCTTTAGACTGAAGTTCAAATCTTTAGAATTAATAATTTATATACTAATTAGGTTTGATTTTTTTTTTGTACAGACATGACAAATTAATGGAATCTAACTATGATAGCTAGTATCGTAAGTTGAAAATCGTCCTGGAGCATGAGCGAATTTTTTATGTGGTAATGGATCGAGCACCTGAGGAGCCAGCTCCGAACGCTAGAAAAGTAGATCGAGATACTTATTTGAAGTAGCTCAATGACTGCACCATCATTTGATGTATAATACTGATGGCAATGAATGACGAGTTCAACCATAGGTTTGAAAATGCCAGCCACAGGAGATGCTTCAAATATTGAATGACTCTTTTGGCACGCTGGATGATGTTGAAAGGCACAAAATAAGTTGTACCATCAATGCTCGAATGAGAGATGGAGCCTCAGTCATCGATCATGTATTGTACATGATCGAGATGATTGAGCACCTTAGCAAGTTGGGCTTTTTCCTGCACGAATAGCTCGATAAGGATGAGATCCTTAATTCTTTGTCCAAGTCCTTCCTCCCTTTCCTAACTAATTTTAGAATGACAAAGCCTACAGTGAACTACCATGGCTTATTAGGGTTGCTGCAGAACTTTGAGAAGGATCACCAACTCCATAAGAAGATGGTGAATATAGTGGGAGGGTCTTCTTCTGATCGTCAATCCTTTAAGGTGCGGCCGCATGCTGGGACGACTACATAGGATTAGACCAAGAAGCACAAGCCCGACTAGAGCCAGGCAGAGTGCTTCTTCTGCAAGAAGCAGGAGCACTGAAAGAGAAACTATCCTCTGTATATTGCCTCCCTAGATCTGAACAGACCGAGGAAGAAGCAAGTAGTTGCTGGGCATGGTAATTATATGATAACACCTTACAATTTTTTCTTATTTGATTCTACTATCTGGGTATTAGATACTGAAAACCCTTATCAAATTTGTAATTCTATACAGGACTTACATGTCAGTAGGAGATTTGATCAAGACAAGAGGTTCCTGAACATTAGAGATGAAAGATAAGTTTCAATTCTAGCTTTAGGAATCATGAACCTTATAATCAATTCAAATAAAGTTATTCTTAATGAATGTCATTATTGTCCAACTTTCTTATTGAATGTCATTTTTGTAGGCCTTTTGGTCATGAACGATTTTGAAATATCAATAAATTTTTTTTTTGTAATGTCATTTTGAATGGTGTTATAATTTTGATTGGATAATTGAATAACAAAATTTATTTATTTTCTATGCCTGTTAACATGGTTCAATCCTCTAGTAAATGTCTTAGAATTAGTGATATGTCTGATGTCTACCTTTGGCACTGTAGGCTAGGTCATATTAACAAGAATAGAATTAATAGATTAGCTCAAAAAAAAATTCTTGAGGTTAGTGATTGTGAGTTACTTTCAACCTATGAGTTTCATCTTATTGGTAAGATGATCAAATCATCTTTTATTGAAAAAGGTGAACGAGCCACTGAACTCTTGAGTTTAGTACATTTGGATGTATGTGGACCCATGAGCTTAAGTGCCAGAGGTAGATATTTCTACTTCATAACCTTCACAGATGACCTATCGAAGTATGGGTATGTCTATTTAATGAAGCATAAGTCAGAGTCATTTGAAATATTCAAACTATTTCGAAATAAGATAGAAAAGCAAACGATGAAGAGTATTAAAATTCTTCGATCTGATCGAGGGGGTGAGTATCTTTTCAATGAGTTTTTGATATATCTTGGGAAGAACAAAATTCTCTCTCAATGGATCCATCCTCGAACACCATAACATAATGGTGTGTTTGAAAGAAAAAATCGGATCCTATTGGACATGGTTCGATCCATGATAGGGTTTGTTGGTTTGTCAATCTTCCTATGGAGATATGCACTTAAGTCAGCTTGTTACATTCTAAATAGGATTTTGAGTAAATTTGTTAATAAAACACCATATGAAATATGGACAAGGCGTAAGCTAATGCTTTCACACCTTAGGATTTAGGGGTGTCCGGCCTACGTCAAACGTTTGATGATAGAAAAGCTTGGACCTAGGTCTGATAAGTGTAGTTTTATAGGTTATCCAAAAAAAACCAAAGGCTACTACTTCTACCTTGCTGATGAGCAAAAAGTATTTATCAGCTTTAAGGCAGTCTTTTTAGAAAAGAAGTTCCTTGATGAAGGAACTAATGCCTCCAAGATCGAACTTGATGAAGTACGACAGGTGGAAGAACAGACACAAATTATTGAACCTGAGCTGGATCTGATTAGATTAGATCTAGAATCTATTATAGAAGTATCCTTAAGGATATATGATAGAGTACCATATCAATCGGATAGATACTATGATTTTTTGATCCAGAATGAAGATCCTATCGAACTCGATGAGAATGATCAAAACCCAATCACCTATATGGATGCAATGCAGAGATTCAATTTTGAGAAATGACTTGAGACAATAAAATTCAAGATGGAATCCATGAAGATCAACGATGTATGGACATTGGTTGACCCACTCGAAGGAGTAAAATACATAAGATGTAAGTGGATCTTCAAAAGAAAAAGAGGTGCAGATGGAAAGATGGAGACCTATAAAGCCCATCTGGTTGCAAGGGATATCGTCAACGTTATGGTATTGACTATGATGAGACGTTCTCTCTTGTGGCAATGTTCAAATCTATTCAGATAATGCTTGCCATAGCTGTCCATCTGGACTATGAAATCTGGCAGATGGATATGAAAATAGCTTTTCTGAATAGAGAGCTGGATGAAAAGGTGTATATGATATAACTTGAAGGTTTCATGTTCATAGATGAGTCTAAGGTGTGTAAACTTCAGAGATCCATTTATGGACTAAAGCAGGCATCTCGGAGTTGGAACATATGATTTGATAGAATAATCAAAACATATGGTTTTCTTAAGAACGAAGAGGAGTTCTGCATATACAAATGAACTAATGATCCAGTAATAGTATTTCTATTATTGTATGTGGATCACATTCTCTTAATAAAAAATGATGTTTCTATATTACAAGATGTTGGTGTAGAATTTGATTGACGCCAGATCGAGCTGGAGTGGAAGGGGACGAGATCACCATCGGTGACCTACAAAATAAAGTCCTATCCGAAGTCGGTGGGGGTAGCTCCAGTAGGATCCTTCGACGATCAAGTTAGCTCTGACCAACAGAAATGGAGTGCTCAGTATGGAGTTCGGCAGAGTTTTGAGGAGGAGATAAGAGCTTTGAACCTGGCGTAAGCATATCTGGAGGGTCCTTTTTATAGATGGAGCTTGTTGTAACTGTCTTGATTAATGACTGTCGTAATCATTCTGATCAATGTCGATCGTTATTGACTTGATAAATGTCGATCATTATTGACTTGATAAATGACAATCATTATTGTCGTGTAATTGTTCAGTAGTGGGATCGCCTGTAGAAATTCGTCAATAGTCTATAAGAAGTTTTCCATAAAAGTTCGACTGGAGAAAAAGTTTGACTACTGAGGAGTTTGGTCGGAGCTCGATCGCTAATATGTTCGGTCGCTAATGAGTTTGACCGCTGAGGAGTTCGATCTGGGCTCGTCCGCTAATGAGTTCGGCCGCTGAGGAGTTTGGTCGCTGAGGCTTTTCTATGACTACCAATTGTATTATCCACTGAGCATCCGACTGAACTTCGATGAAAGTGGGGTTTACCCCAACAATAGTTCCTCCACTTTCGAGTTTGAAATTCGAAGGAAGGAAGTATCAAAATAGGCGACTGCCGAAGTCCTTTCCTAGGCTCCGCATCCGTTGAAGTTGAAGCCCAGGGGATCATATCTCCTACCCCCGAGGTTACCTCGGGGGAGATTTCATCTCCTACAGTCGAGGTTGATACGAATGCTTGGGTGAGGTCTTATCTCCAGCAGCCGAGGTTGCTTAGGGGGAGATCTTATCTCCAGCGGTCGAGGTTGATATGGACGCTTGAGGAAGATCTTATCTCCAGTAGCCGAGGTTGCCTTGGGAGAGATTTTATCTCCTGCGGTCGAGATCTTATCTCCTATGGCTGAGGTTGCCTCGGAGGAGATCTTATCTCCTACGATCGAGGTTGCCTCCTACGGTCGAGATTGCCTCGGGGGAGATCTTATCTCTTGCGGTCGAGGTTTCCTCAGGAAAGATCTTATCTCCTGCGGTCGAGGTTGAAGGACTTCGACTTGCTTCATGTTAAGATGAGGTTCTCCTCCTATTTTTGATACGACCTTTGGATTGTTTCTTTCCTATCGTCACGTAATTCTTGCACCAGGGAACCATAATGCTAAAATGAAGGAGTTTTATTGAAGAGAGATTACTGGTAATACATCCTCAGATTTTTTGAGTTCCAAGATCATGGAAGCATCATCCCTCTGAGCTCCTTCAGGCGATAAGTATCGAGTCGGATGACCTCCACTACTTCATACGGACCTTCTCAATTAGGGGCGAGCTTCTCCTGGTTCTGAGGCTGAGAGATGATGACTCGTCGGAGCACTAAGTCCTCCAATCTGAATGTCTTATTTCTAACTCTGAAGTTGTAGTACCGAGCCATCTTTCGTCTATAGGCTGCCATCCGGATACTGGCTTTCTTCCTTTTTTCTTCCAGCAGGTTGAGGTGAACTCTTAGGTCCTATGGGTTGTGTTGCTTGTTGAAGGCCACGACTCATGCAGACGGAAGTTTAAGTTCGATCGGGATGACTGCCTCTATCCCAAAGGCCAAGATGAATGGTGTTTCTTCGATCGGCATCCTTTGTATAGTTTGGTAAGCCCAAAGGATGTGGTAGAGTTCGTCCACCCATGCCCCCTTTGCTCTGTGAAACCTCGTCTTAATGCCTTGCAATAGGGTCCGGTTGGTCACCTCAGCTTTTTCATTGGCCTATGGGTGAGCCACCGATGTGAAGCGGTGGGATATGTTTAGTTCTTCATAGAACTCGGTGAACCTCACCTCAGCGAATTGTCGCTCATTATCGGTTATGAAGGTTCGGGGCAGACCGAACCGACAGACTAACGATTTTCAGACGAAGTCCTGCACCTTGACCTTGGTAATCTTCACTAGTGGTTCGGCTCGACCCACTTGGTGAAATAGTCAATCGCGACCAGGAGAAATTTTTGCTGTCCAGATGCCATCGAAAATGGGCCAAGTATGTCCATTCCCCATTGCGCAAATGGCCAAGATGCACTTAGCGGAGCAAGCTCGGAGGTCGGCTGTCTTTGTATGTTTGTGTTCTTCTGACAGCAGTCGTACTTCTTCACATACTCTATGAAATCGCAAAACAAGGTCGGCCAATAGTATCCTTGTCGAAGTAGTTTTTGCAATAGGGACCTGGCTCTTACATGACTTCCATAGAGTCCCTCGTGCATCTTCCATAATGCGAGGTCAGTCTCTGAAGGTCGGAGACATCTCAGTAGTGGGAGCGAGTATGATCTCTTGTATAGCCTGCCTTCGTACAAAACATAGCGGAAGGCCTAATTTTTGAGTTTTCGAGCTTCTTTCAGATCATGAGGAAGGACCCCCTCCTTGAGATAGATGACCAATGGGTCAATCCAGCTTGGCTCGAAATTTGTTTGCAGAATGACTTGGGGTTCCTCTATGGTTGGGCACTTCAGAGTCTCCAAAAATATTTTTTTGGGCAGCTCGGTTGGGGCTGAAGTGGTCAACTTGGAGAGAAGGTCGACTCTTACATTTTTCAACCTTGGAATCTATCGAATGCCAAAACTATCGAAGGTCGGAGATAAATCCCTCACCTTCCCAAGGTATCTCACCATACTGTCCTCCCGCACCTCGTAGCTGCCATTAACTTGGCCTACCACCAATTGAAAATCGCTGTAGATTTAAAATCGATCTACTTTTAATTCTCTCGCTATTTTTAATCTGACAATCAGTGCTTCATATTCGATCCCATTATTGATTGTAGGAAACTCGAAGCACAGTGCGTACTCGATGACGATGCCCTCGGGGCTGATTAAGATCAGCCTTGCACCAGCTTCGATGGAGTTGGATGAGCCATCTACATGCAGAGCTCAAAAGCCTTCAAGGAGGTCAGCACTTTCCTCGGAAAGATTCGGCTGTGATAGCAGGGTGCCGGTCTCATTCTGTTCAAGCTCGACTTTGACTGGAATGGTGTATTCTAACATAAAATCTGCCAGTATCTGAGCCTTGATCGATGGCCGAGGTTGGTAGTTGATGTCAAACTCTATGAGCTCGATTGCTTATTTTGCGATTCTTTTGGAAGCGTTTGCTCAGTGAAGGACTGCTTTTATTGGCTGGTCCGTGAGGACCATAATGGTGTACTCCTGAAAATAAGGTCAGAGTCTTCGGACAGCAATTAGAAGAGAGTAAGTTAATTTTTTTAACATAGAGTACCTAGTCTCCGCATCCCTCAAGATCGGCTCACATAATAGACTGGTCGCTACAGCTTCGCTTCCTCTTTAACCAGGACTGCCGCTAGGGCCATCGGAGAGATAGCTAGGTATAGAAATAATTTCTCTTTGGATTTGGGCTTTGTCAATAGTGGGGGTGAGCCAAGATAGTTTTTAAGCTCCTTGAATGTCTGTTGGCACTCCGCCATCTAGCAGAAGTTCTTTGAATGCTTGAGAACTTGGAAGAAGGGCACACATCGTTCGGTCGATCTTGAGACAAAGTGATTTAGGGATGCCATCTTTTCGATCAGGTGCTGAACTTCTTTGATCATTTTTGGAGTGGTCATCTTCTGAATGGCTCAAATTTTTTCGGGGTTTGCTTCAATCCTGCGTCTCAACACCATGAACCCCAGAAACCTTCCTGAGGTTACGCCAAAGGCGCACTTGGTTGGGTTCAGTTTCATCTTATGCTTTTTGAGTGCACCGAAGGTCTCTTTAAGGTCGACGAGGTGGTTTGTTGAAGTTCGACTTTTGACGAGCATATCATCCACGTACACCTTCATGTTGCGGTCGATCTGCTCCTTGAAGATCTTATTGACCAAACGTTGGTACGTTGCTCCTGCATTTTTGAGCCCAAAGAGCATGACCCTGTAACAATAAAAATCACGGTCAATAATAAAAGCAATCTTTTCCTCATCCTCAGGCACCATCTGTATCTGATTATAATCAAAAAAGACGTCCATGAAGGTGAGGAGCTCATAGCCCGAGGTCGCATCCCTAGTTGATCAATCTTGATTAGAGGATAGCTATCTTTCGGACAGGTCTTATTCAGCTTTTTGAAGTCAATGCACATCCTTCACTTGTTGTTCGCCTTTTTGATGAGGACCACATTTGAGATCTAGGTCGGATAATTAACTTCTTAGATGAATCTGATTTTGAGGAGCTTGTCTACTTCTTCGACGATTGCTTTCTGCCTCTCTGGGGCGTGGTGGCTTATCTTTTCTTTTATCGGTCGATGCCTCGGGTCGACGGCCAGTCGATATTCCATGACCTCGGCGTCAACTCCTAGCATGTCTGCTGGGGTTCAGGCGAAGACGTCCGCATTTTTTCTGAAAAATGTAACGAGTTGCTTCCGACCCTCGCCTGTCAAGTTGGAGTCGATCTGCACCGTATGCTCGACGTTCCCATCGTTTAAGAGCATAAAGATGAGGTCCTCCATAGGCTCACCTTGCTCCTCAGTGAGGTCATCGCGAACATCCTATCTGTCAACAAGATAAGAGTCGGACCGCTCTTCCTTATATAGGGTGATTGAGTAGCAGTGCCTCGCCAGAGCTTGGCCTCCCCTGACCTCTCCGATCCTGTGACATGTCGAAAATTTCATCTTCAAATAATAAGTCGACACCACCATCCGAAGTATATTTAGATCAGGTCGGCCAAGAATGGCATTGTAGGTGGATGGAGTTCTCACGACTAGAAAATCGACCTGCATTTTGGTTAGTTTCAGGCGTTGCCCTGCTATCACAGTCAAAGTTATTATGCCCTCAACTGGTACAGCATTGCCAGTAAATCCTTTTAGCGAAAAGTTTATAGGCCCCAAGTGGTTATCGAGTAAGGACATTTTCAAGAAGGCATCGTAAAATAATATATCGACCGAACTTCTATTGTCCACCAAAATGTAGCGTACATCATAATCGGCAATGTTCAAAGAGATTACAACCGCATCATTATGCAAAAATTGGACCCCCTGGGCATCCACCTCGGTAAAAATCATGGGTTCCTCGGTCCTTCATTTCTTCATTGGTCCTTCTGATCCGCTGTCCTCTTCTTGTTGAAGTCCCTCCGAGATAGTATTGATGACACTGAGAGGCGGTCGATCCTCTTGGTCCTCCCCCCTCAGTGGTAGCGCCCTCAGCCGATCCTCCCACCTTCAGACCGTCTCTGCAGAAATCGACCAAGTCTACCTCGTCTGATGAGCTCTTCGATCTCATTCTAGAGTTGGATGCACTCCTCAGTATTATGGCCGTGGTCACGATGATAAAGGTAGAACTTATTAGGATTGCATTTACTAAGACGAAAATGCATCCTCTCCGATCTCGAAAGTTGTTCTCTGATTTTTATCAACACTTGGGTCTTTGGAGCGTTAAGGAGGGTGTAGTTGTGAAATCTCCATTGGGGAGAACCTCGACGCTGGGGAGAACCTCGACGTTGGGGAGAACCTCGGTGTGCCCTTCCATCGGGGCTTCCTCACCTCCAGCCCAAGGGGGAGTTCGGGCTCGCCTGCACCCAAAAGGAGTCCGGGAATGCGGTTGAGCTTTACTCGGCTTTTCTTCTTCGATGGGCCTGCCCGGCTCGTCGACTTGTCACTCGCCATCGACTTCATCATCCCTAGCCTTGAAGGCCTCCTCAGCCCGAGCATAACCTTCAGCTCGAGCTAGCATGTCAGCAAAATCCCTAGGATACTTCTTTTCTAGGGAGAACAGCAAGTCATTCTTCTAAAGGCCATCCTTGAGGATGGCCATGACGACTAATTGGTCTAGATTTTGGATCTATAATACGGCAGCATTAAACTGGGTGACATAAGCCCGGATGAATTTTTCCTCCTTCTGCCTAATGGTCATCAAGGAATCCGAACCTCAATGCGGATGCCAACTACTAACGAAGTGGGCTGTGAACTGCTGGATCGTCTGATCAAACGATAAAATAGTACTCGACCTAAGCGCTGAGTACCAGTTCCTGACAGCTCCCTTAAGGGTCGAGGAAAAAGCTCGGCACAAAATAGAGTCTGGCGCGCCATGGAGCAACATCATCATCTGAAAGGCTTTCAAGTGGTCGACTAAATCGGTGGTCCCATCGTAACTCTCGAACTATGAAAGCTTGAAGTTCGATGGGACCAGTTCCTACATAATTTTTTACAAAAGGGGAGGATCAGTACAAACGTCATTACCATATGAGGAGGGCGTGTGACGGAGTTCTTCGATCCGTCGGCTCATTTCTAAGAGCCTTTGATCCAAGAGATCTTCATGATCTTTGATCTCTAAGGTTTTCTGATAGAATGAGTGCGAAGCTTCCTCCTGGATCGAGTCGTGGTCCGAGCAGGGGCCCTCCCTCCTCTACTTTCCCCTTCCGAGGATCGGAGGTCGAGTAGCCCAAGTCGGCCATTCTTGGATCGGACCACAAAGCTTCGAAGAATCCCACGTCGGTTGAGCCGGTGTCGGAGCCTGCTGGTGCGTGGCCTGCACCGTCTGCATCGCCTCTGTGAGGCCACGAACCTGCTGAACGAGCAGGTTGAACTGCTCCGCATCCACCATAGCTACAGATGGAATCTGGGTTGCCAGAGTTAGAGTGGAAGCAGACGGATCTGAACGAGATCGGACCACGAAGGCCATTGATCGTCGGGTTGAAGCTTTTCTGGAAGGTATTTTTTTCTAAGAAGTACTCTAGATTGCTGTCGAGCACTCCTTTAAGATCAAGAGAACCTCAAGAATAGAGGGCCCTTCCTCTAGTGCCAAATCTGTTGGTGCAGAATTTGGTTGACGTCGGATCGAACTGGAGTGGAAAGGGACGAGGTCGCCGCCAGTGACCTGCAAAATAAAGTTTCATCCGAAGTCGATGGAGGTAGCTCCGGTAGGATCCTCCGACGATTAAGTTAGCTCTAGCCAACAGAAATGGAGTGCTCAGTATGGAGTTCGATAGAGTTTCGAGGAGGAGATAAGAGCTTAGAACCTGGCATAAGCATATATGGAGGGACTTTTTTATAGGCAGAGCTTGTTGTAACTACCTTGATTAATGACTGTCGTAACCATCCTGATCAATGCCGATCGTTATTATATTGATAAATGCCAATCATTATTGACTTGATAAATGACAATCATTATTGTCATATAACCGTTCAGTAGTAGGATCGCCTGTAGAAATCCATCAATAGTCTGTAAGGAGTTCAACTTTCATAGATGTTCGATTGGAGAAAAAGTTCGACTGTTGAGGAGTTCGATCGGGGCTTGATTGCTAATGAGTTTGGCCGTTGAGGAGTTCGACCGCTAATGAGTTTGACTGCCGAGAAATTCGATCGGAGCTCATCCGCTAATGAGTTCGGCCACTGAGGAGTTCGATCGCTGAGGCTTTCTTATGACTATCGGTTGTATTGTCCGCTGAGCATCCGACTGGACTTTGGTGGGAGCGGGATTTACCTCCAACATAAGGAATAAAGATCTGACTGTCATCACAGTTTTTCATGAAAGATCTGGGAGAAGCTTCCTACATCCTAGGGATGAAGATCTATAGAAATAGATCTGAAAGGTTGTTTGGATTATTCCGATCCACGTATATTGATACTGTGCTAAAATGGTTCAGCATGAAAAATTTTAAGAAAGACTATCTACCGATAGGCCATGAAATTTTTTTTTCAAAGAGGGATTGTCCAATAATACCTCTAGATAGAGAGCGTATGAATAGAATACCATATGCTTCAGTAGTGGATTCTATAATGTACACCATGATATGTACGCAATCAGATGTGGCATACTCACTAGGTGTAGTGAGTAGATACCAATCTAATCTAGGAGAGAATCACTGAAAGATTGTTAAAATCATCCTGAAGTATTTAAGAAATACTAAGGACTAGTGGCTTGTATATGGTGAATCGGACTTAAAATTTGTGGGGTTCACAGACTCTAATTTTCAGTCCGATCATGATGATAGCAAGAGTGTGTCGGGATACATATTTATCTTTAATGGTGGGACTGTCTGCTGGAAGAATTTCAAGCAGTACACTATGGTTAATTCAGTTTGTGAGATGGAGTATGTCGCTGCATCAAATGCTGCCAAAGAAGCGGTGTGGCTAAGAAAATTCATCACCAAGCTTGGAGTAGCATTCTTTCTTGATGGTCCAGTTCTGCTCTATTGCGATAGCTCTAGAGCCATTGCTCAGGCGAAGAAACCAAAGGCACACCAGCGAACGAAGCATATTTTACATCGCTACCATCTTGTCCGAGAGATTATGGATCGAGGTGACGTCGACTTTTAGAAGATCAATGAAAAAGAGAACCTGACCGATCCATTCACTAAAGCTATTGCGGTGAAGGAGTTCGATGACTTTAAATCGAAGATAGGTATTAGATACTGCATCGATTGGCTTTAGTCTAAGTGGGAGATTGTTGGGAATGTGTTCCAAAGCCAATTATCAGTCTGTTGATGGTTGGGCCATATATTTATAATTATATATGAATTATAAATTAATAAAAATTATTTTAGTATTTTTCATCATAAATTCTATTATCTTCTAATGAACTCCTGTGTTGTGATGAAGTCCATAGGACTATCTAGATTCGGCAATGGAGGATTTATCATTTAGTCCTTAAATAGTTTACGATCAAATGATACGTTATTATTTAGGATGACAACGTTTATCAAGTATAGGTCATTGTATGCCATATAGATTGATTATCCTTATAATCAAGGAGTGTTGAGATACTGATATAGCATGCAAGTGAGATGTATGGGTATATCTGCACTGAACATGATCAACTTCAGAACTTTTTTCCTGTCAAGATTAGCTTCGATGGAATATGGGTATAAATATTTCTCCGATCTGAGATCACAATGGTGACTTTCAAGCAACTCATTGTATTTTAATGCTGGACTATCTGAATTTTTAATTCAGTGATGAAAGATTTTTAGGTACAGTCAAGTACTTATGGAGTTGGTGCATGTATCAAGATGGAATTGACCACTCCTAATTTTCGGAGCTGTGTTCAATTATATTTCAATTTAGCAAAATATTGGTCAGGATAGTCTTAGTGAGGAGTCACGAGACTAATTGATTTGAGACACGATATGCATATATTTTCTAGAGTTGACAGTCTAATCCTGAGTCATCTATTACACAGAGATTATAGGGATGAATTATACGATAACCATATTCACGTAGGTTTTGAATATTATGATTGCGATTATTTGACCTATCCGAATGTCGGGTACCATTGCTAGATGGTCACTTCGATTAGTATAGAAATTAGTTTCTATGCTATCGATTTAGGTTCGGACCTGTGGGGTCACAGACATTAGAAATTTCTATCTGATCTAATGGCTGATCAAGAGTTTCATTGGTCTGAGACTCTATGGTCAAGAGTTTCACTAGACTGAGACTCTATGATCAAGAGTCCTACTGGACTGGGACTCTGAGTCCGACTTGTTTGGTACTCTCTGATCAAGAGTTTCATTGGTCTGAGACTCTATGGTCAAAGAGTCTCACTGGACTGAGACTTTATGATCAAGAGTCCTACTGGACTGAAACTCTAAGTCCTACTTGTCTGGGACTCTCTGATCATGAGTTCTGATAATCCAGGATACTATGGTCAAGAGTCCCACTGGACTGAACTCTATGACCAAGAATCCTACTGGATTGGGACTTTGAGTCCTACTCATCTGAGACTCTCTGATGAAGAGTTTTACTAGTCTGAAACTCTATGATCGTAAATTTAATTTGTTTGGAACACTGAATTCAAGAGTTCTAATGATTTAGGACTCTTCAAGAGTTTCATGTTGATAGAACTCTATTGCTCAGTAATCCATTCGAATTAGACTCAGATATTTTTTGGAGAATTAATTAGCAATTTAATTACTGATTAGCTTAATTTAATTGAGTGATAAAGATTCGATCAAGTTTGATTGAATTTGATTTGATTGGATTTGATCCGATCAGATCATGAGATGACCTAATCGCTATGAGAGTTTTGACCATGATTTGATCAAGACGTAGATCTAATTAATTTTTAATTTGATTAAAATTTTATTGAATTAGGCTAAGCCTAATTTGATTGAATTTAACCTAATTTAATTGGATCTAGATTAATTGGTTTGGTTGAAATCAATTAGGACCAAGCCAAATGAAGTTTGAATTCAAATTCTCCCATGCGCCCACCATTTTTGACTTTTCCACTCTACTTCCCACACCCTTCCTTTTGTTTGTCAAATATTTTTTGAGAAATAAAAATATGCATGTAGAAGGAGAGTTTTTCTACATGTTAAACACAAGAACGGAGGCGTTGGATAAGGATAAGAGGCTCATTTGATTTTTGAAATCAAGTGAGTGGTTAAAACCTCTTAACCACTCGATCTTTATCATTTTTCATGCTATTTTTCTATGGTATTCATGTTAATAAATTATGAAAATTTTTGTGCATGTAGGAGAAGGGTTAGCATTACATAAAAAAAATTTTAGAGTATTTGGGCATCAGTTTTGGATGAAAAAAATCTCAGATTGAAGGTGAATAGGATCCTGCAGCACTTTTCTTTTCCTTTATGCCTCTCTTCTCTTATGATTTTCACCTCTAAAGATATCCTATTTTTAGATATGATCTAAATAAAAATTATAGATCTAAAAGCTATCTTTTCATAAAAACCTATTTCATAAAAAATCTCCACACAGAGAGGCCGTGATAGGATTTTTAGTGTGTCAGAATTTTTGGGCCGAGTGAAATTCTAGATTTGAGAATCTAGGTTTGGATGTAGAGATCAAGTGTTGTGAGCATCAGATCGCCACCAAATTTGAAACACATCTTCATCATCCTCCAATATTTATATTTTAATTTTTTAGAATATTTAAAAAATAAGAAAGTATACAATCAATCAGATCGATCATGATTAACCATCAAAGACCCCGACGATGAGCTAGCATTTCAGTGGGGCTGATCGGGATCAGGAGCTCCGTATGGACCAACCGTAGAGGCCGAACACATGTGCGGCTATGACATGATACTAGAGTGTTATTCGATAAACTTAGATTACGGTGATTGACTATCCATGAAAAGGTATTGTATTCTAAACATGTACATATAGTAAATAGTTTATTACAAATTTTATTTTCAGATCTATTAATATATGCATGCATATTATGTTTAAATCCTAATATATAGGATTAAATAATCTGATATGATCAGTAGATAATTAATTAGATTAATTATTTTTTGTAGCATCATTACTATTTTTGAAATATTTTTCGAAAGTAGCATGGCAAACCCTGCACTATTTTCTTCACCAAGGAGGATGCCACTCCCAGCTCACCGATGAACTTTTGCAGCCACACTGCTTTCTTCACAGCATCAGATGCTATGACATACTTCGCCTCACACATAGAATCGGCCATAGTGTGCTGCTTGAAAGTTTTTCAGCAGATCGCTCCTTCATTTAGGATAAACACATAATCTGACACACTCTTACTATCATCGTGATCTGACTGAAAACTAGAATTAGTGTATCCCATAAGTTTCAAGTCAGTATCTCTATAGATGAGCCACTAGTTCTTAATATTTTTTAAATACTTTAAAATTATCTTTACAACCTTCCAATGGTTCTCATCTAGATCAGACTGGTATCTACTCACTATTCCTAGTGAGTATATCACGTCTGATCTCGTACATATCATGGTGTACATAATAGAATCCACTATTGAAGTATATGGTATTTTACTCATATGCTTTCTCTCTTAAAAAGTTGTCAGATAATCCCTCTTCGAGAAAAAAATTTCATGGCCTATTGGAAGATAGTGAAAGAAATTTCATGGCTTATTGGAAGATAGTCCTTCTTGAAATTCTCCATATTGAACCTCTTCACCATGATATCAATGTACGTGGACTGAGATATTCCAAGCAACTTTTTAGATCTATCCCTATAGATCTTCATCCTTAGGATGTAGGATGCTTCTCCCAAGTCCTTCATAGAGAATTACGATGATAGCCAAATCTTTATTCTCTATAATGTAGGGATGTCATTTTTGATTAAGAGAATATCATCCACATACAGTACAAAAAATATAACTATAGAACCATTAGTCCATTTGTATATGCATGATTCTTTTATATTTTTAACGAAGTCATACGTTCTGATCATCTTATCAAAATGCATGTTTTAACTCCGAGATGCCTGCTTCAATTCATAGATGGATCTCTGAAGCTTGCACATCTTAAACTCGTCTGTGGATATGAAATCCTCAAGCTGTATTATATACACTTCTTAGTTCAGCTCACCATTTAGAAAAGCTATTTTTACATCTATTTGCTAGATCTCATAGCCTAGGTATGCTGCTATCATAAGCATAATTTGAATGAACTTGAGCATTGTCGCTAAAGAAAACATCTCATCATAGTCAATACCATAATACTGACGATATCCCCTGGCAACCAAACAGGCTTTATAGGTCTTCACCTTCCTATCTACGTCCTATTTTCTTTTAAAAATTCACTTACATCCAATGAGTTTTACCCCTTCAAGTGGATCAACCAGTGTCCATATACTATTGACCTTCATGGACTCCATTTTGAACTTCATGGCTTCTAGCCACTTATCGAAGTCGATCCTCTACATAGCATTCATGTAGGTGATTAGATCGTCGTTATTCTCATCGAGTTTGATAGGATCACCATTTTGGACCAAAAAATCATAGTATCTATCCAGTTGTTACGATACGTTACCGGATCTCCTCAAGGATGCCTCTATAACGGGCTGTGGGTTTGATCTTATCAAATCTAGTTTTGTAGGTTTACTAGAATGTGTTGGTTCTTCCACCTATCAAACTTTACCAAGCTTAATATTAGAGGTAGTTGTTTCTTCCATAAGAAACTTCTTTTTCAAAAAGACTGTCTTATTGCTGACAATCAACTTTTGCTCTTCAGCATGGTAGAAGTAATAACCCCTAGTTTTCTTGGGGTATCCTATAAACAAATACTTTTTAGATCTAGATTCAAGCATTTATGGTTGTAAACATTTTACATAAGTCGGACATCCTCAAATCCTAAGGTGAGCAAGTATCGACTTACGACCAGTCCATATCTCATATAGAGTCTTTACAACAGACTTGCTTGGAACATTGTTCAAAATAAAACAATCGGTCTTTAATGTATAACCCCAAAAAAAAATCGATAGACTCATAAATCCTATCATGGATCGAACCATATCTAACAGAATTTAATTTCTTCTTTCAGATACACCATTATACTATAGTATTCTAGGAGGGGTCCACTGAGAGAGAATTTTATTCTCTCTTAGATATGTCAAAAATTCATTGAAAATGTATTCACCTCCTCGGTCAGATCGAAGAGTTTTAATATTCTTTTCAAATTATTTTTCTATCTCATTTCAATATCGTTTGAACATTTCAAACGAATCAAATTTATTCTTCATAAGATAGACGTACCCATACCTAGATAGGTCATCAGTAAACGTAATAAAGTAGTAGAATTTATCTCTAGCATATGTGCTCATAGGTCCATATACATCAGTATGTACTAGACCCAGAAGCTCAATGGCCCATTTATCTTTTTCAGTAAAAGATGATTTGGTTATCTTACTAAGAAGGCAGGACTCATAGTAGTCAATGATTCATAATCATCGATGTTAAGAATATGCTTCTTGATTAACCTATTAATTCTATTCTTATTTATATGACTAAGCTTATAGTGCCAAAGATAGGCATCGAAAACATAATCTAGTTTTGGACATTTGTTTGACGTGTACATTATACTAATAGACTATGATAAAATATAAATATTATTTTTTAATTATTCTTGCATTACTGTAATATCATTCATAATGATATCATAATAATTTTCTTTTATTGACAAACAATAACCATCCTAGGTCAAAAGCCCAACAGATATTATGTTCATCATAAAAGATAGACAATAGTGACAATTACCTAAAATAATATTATTATTTTTGAAAAATAGCTCAAGAGTTTTCAATGCTAGGACTGAAACTTTACTTTCATCCCCAACGTTAAAAAATCTATCATCATTTTCAAACTTTCTATCAATTTAAAATTCATGCAACGAATTGCATATATAAATCGAACTCCCAGTATCTAATACCCAAGTAGATATATCATAAATATTGAAATTGCAAGATGTTATCATATAACATCCTTGTCCAGTAACTCTTTGCCGATTTTTGCTGTTCAGCCTGTTCAAGTCAAGAGGATCATTCCTCTTTGAATCTGCCTGATTAGAATTAATACTAGACTTCTCATTCTTAGGTTCTAAATGCTTTTCATTATCCAACAGTAAATGGAGCGGACTTATACTAGCTATTCTATTTATCTAAAAAAAAAATAAGAAATCTTATTAGTACTTAAATTAATTAATTCTAAAGATTTGGACTTTAGTCTAAAGATCCTTCCACTATTTTTAAATGAATCGATAGCCTCTATCTTTAATTCGAGAAATTACACTAATTTCTTAGTGGATATTTGAATCCACATAGAATATAAACGAGCCCGAGGAAAGCTCTGGTTAATTTACGTACATCTATAGGTAGGTTCACAATTAATTATTTTTTTAAATAATTTTTAGTAATTAGATTTTATTTTAGAAGCTAAATCTGTAGGCTTTGGCCTCCACTAAAATGATCCGATTAGGTCCAATCATTAATATGATTGACTTTGGTGCATCAAACCAATGATAATTAGGTCCGAGAAAAGCTCTGACTAACTTGATCATCATTAAAAGAGTCTGATCTAATCATCATATGATGGACAGTAATTTCAACATTCAAATAAACACTAGGGGTAAAGCACCTCTAATGTCTATCCAGAAAATTAGACTCATTAGTATTCACCTTAATGGAAGGCTATGACTTGGTTATCCCTATAACTTAGTCATTTTAAGAATCTAATAATTTAGAAAATTTAATTTAGTTATAATTTTAGATATAAAAATGACATGGACCAATTTCTCCCACTGACTTCACTAAGTCAAGTTCTCTCACTGACTTCACCAAGTCAATAGGTTAGGACTAGGATCAATTTAGGTCCATGGGCACCTAATTCAGTCTTACTAAATTAAAATCAGTCAAACTAATTTTTAGTGACATGGATCAGCTCGAATCACTAAGTAATCTAATCAAATCCTAATCGATCATGTTGGCTAGGTAAGTAAGATCAGTGGAAGAGATATGCCATTAACTCATCAAAGATTGAATCAGTGCGAGTAGGTCCCAATTAAAAATCATTGATCTAAACTATCAAACTTATCTTAGACATCAATCAATTAACTAGGTTTAATCAGATCAACCTAGTAATTTTGGGCTAGACCGCCTAGCTATGAATTAAGTCTATCTTGGTCTTATTAAAAAAATGGACTCATTCAACTACAGCTATTGAAGTTGAGTCTAGAGTGTTTTTGACTTAATCTAAGTCAACACTTGATTAGATTTGATCAACTACTCTAGATTAAACTATTCTTTAACTAACCTTAGATCTAATCCAATTAATGGATCTAATTCATCAAACCCTTTAATCCATAATATTATGCAATTGTCTTAGGTCTTTAATTCATAATTCTAGATCTAACTAGACAATACTTAATTCTTTTAATTAAATTTTGGATTGATGGATTGGAATTTGACATTTTGAAAATAATTTTTAGTTTTGAAAGATTCTTTACAACATAATACTATTTCACCAAATAGGTCGACTCATTTCAAAAATAAGCACCAGTTGTAGATTAGAACACTTAAAAATAGCCATTGAATAGCTTCAGCTAGCTTCTCATTCGAGCCGGCTTGGATCCCATCCGAGCCGGCCCAAGCAGATGTCGAGTTAGCTCATCGCCTGAGATAGCTGGCTCGAGCAAAAGCCCACAAGCTTTCATTTTGTCAAGCTGGCTCGGATCCTATCTGGGCCAGCCCGAACAGACATCGAGTTTGCCCGTCACTTGAGATAGCTGACTTGAATAGAAGCCCCGAAGGCCATCTTTTAGTCGAGCTGGCTCGGATCCCATCCGAGCAGGTCCAAACAAAAGTCGAGTCTGCTCGGTTCCTGATCGAGCTGGCCCAAATAGAAGGCCATGGAGCTATTTCAGGCAGGCATGTTGGTCGAGCTGGCTCGATTCCTGAGACAGTCAGCTCGACCAGTGAACGAAATCTTCATAAAATTTTGTTCAGATTTAATCTAAATCTATGTACATTACATAAAAATCATGAAATATTTAGATCTAATCTAAATATAAATTCATGATAAAATTTAGATTAAAATCAATTCAAAATATATCATAAAAATTTATTAGATCACATCTAAAATTTTATGATCAAAATTATAGATCACAACATATCAGGACAACCTCTCCACTGTAAGGGATAAATCTTACAACAGGATAACCTACAGTCCGTGCGATCATAGTGTTACACATTAAATCTTTCTAATTTACATATTAAGCATGTCGAGCAACCTGGCTCTGATACCATTTGAAGAAAACCTAGCAGGATTTAGGACATGCCTTTCAAAAGTTTTTCAAAAATTAACTATAGTGGAAGTAGAATTAATCTAAAGTTAGTTCTATGCATGTTGTGATCTAATCATAAAATCCTACTCAGGATCTTTGATATGCTTATATGAATCAAAAAAATAAAATGCATTCGATCAGCAAATCATATTTGCTGACCAAACTATGTCCAGAACATAGTACCTATATACGGATAGATGATCACTATAATCTGGATCCACCAGAAGATGCTCTTCCATTACGCTGTAGCCGCACACGTGTCCGACCTATATGGTGAGTCCACACGGAGCCCTTGGTCTTAATTAGCCCTTCTGGAGTGCTAGCTCCTTGCTGGAGCTTTCGATGGCTGATCTTCGTCGATCCAATCGATGAACTTCTCTCAAACTTTCGGACACTCCAGAAGATCAAAAGACTTTATAGAGGATGACAAGGTGGTGGTGGAAAAAAATCAATGGAGATCTTGCACTCACGGTGCTCTTAACTCTCCATCCAAAATCTTGAGTCCCAACTCTAAGATTTCAGTACACACCCATAAGAATCTTGACACTCTTCTCTCTCAGACCAAAAGAGATGTGCCTTCTCTGATTTCTATCTTACAGAAATCCTTCTCATCCCTCATGCACATCCATGCATCTCCAGGCCTCTCTCTTGCGCATGCCCAAAAAATCCTATTTTTTAATAGGCCTCAATGCATGGAAGGATAAGAATAGGTTTGACTGAACTTATTTCAACCAATTCTTTTGAATTCAAAATTTAAAAGGACTCCTCATCTCTTTCCATCGTCCATCATAATGTTTAACATGCAGAAGGACTCTCCCTCTGCGTGGGCATGCCAATGAAAAAATATTGACGACCAAAGAAAAATGGCGTGGAGAAAAGATAATGATGAGAAAGAGTTGAAAAGTTTCAATCAAGCTAATCAACACAAGTTGAATTCAAAATTCAACTTGCTCTCAATCTAATCTGATCCAATGCTTGGATCAAGTCAAAACTAGAAAGATGGAGAGCATAAACTCTAATTTTGGCATGGAGAAATTCCACGCACATTCCCAATGTGCATTGAGAAGGAGAATGGGTCAAAGGTCAATGCGCAAGGAGAATTCAAACAAGCTTTGAATTGGTCCAAATTGGTTTCAACCAAATCAATTTGTTTTGACCAATTAGACTATGTCAAATCTAACCAAATTAGGATTAACCCAACTTAGTTAATTCCTAATCAAATTAGAAATTAATCGAGTCCAACCTCTGATCAAATTAGGGTCCATCTCCTTAAGCGATTAGATCATCACATGATCTGATCAGATCAACTAAATTGAATCAAATTCAATTTGACTTAATCAATTCCTCATCATTCAATTAAATTAAGCTAATCAATAATCTAATTGCTAATTAATTTTTTAATAAATAACTGAGTCTCAATCTAGTGAAACTTTTGATCATCCATCAGATCAGGTAGGAATTTCTATTATGTGTGATCCCATAGGTTCGAATTCTAAGTCAGTGTTATAGAAACTAATTTTCTATACTAATCGATGTGACCATCTAGCATATGGTTATCTTATAATTTTTTTTATAGATCAAAAAATTATAATGCAATAATAATGAACCTATGGCATATGGTTATCTTATAATTCATCCCCTTGACTACGATGCTCATAGGATGATCTAGGGTTAACTACCAATCCTAAAATTTATTTATATTGTATTTTAAAATTTAGTGTCCATCATATGGACTACCCCAATCGAGAATTTGCTAAATTGAAATACAGCGATGCACTTGCTTCAATACTTGGAGGGATCAATTCCATCTTAACTCACGCACCGATAAGCCAAGTACTTGACTGCTAGTAGCTTTTCATCACTAAATTAAAAATTCAGGTAGTCTGATACCTAAGTACAATGAGTTTCTTGTAAGTCACTATGGTGATTTCAGGTCTAAGGGACATATATACCCATATCCTTCGCGAGCAATCTTTAGCAGAAGAGAGCTCTACAGTTTGATCATGATTAGTAAAATATATTCTTATATTTCATCTGCATGCCATAACAATATCACCATGCTTCTTGGTTAAGAGGACAATCAACACTTATGGTACACAATGACCTGCTCTTAATTAACATTGTCGTCCTAGATAATAATGAATCATTTGATCATGATTAATTTAAGGACTAAACGATAAATCCTCCTTTGTTGAGTCAAAACAGTCCTAAGGACTTCATCACAGAGAGTTCATTACAAGAAGATGCACAAAATGATGAAATTATCAGAATAATAATTTTATTTAATTAAAATTTAAATATAAATTATATTTAGCTCAACCATCTATAATCTAGATAATTGGCTTTAGGATACATTTTTTAAAAGAGAAATCCCTGATTATTGCATGCAAAAAATAGGAGAGAGGGAGAGAGCGTGGGGAGGAAGGCTCCTATTTTCTTGGAGGCGTTGATTTCTTTAGGACATGATCCTATCATGTCCTGCCAAGAGAAAGAAGAAGAGAAGAATATCTTTTCTTAGGTTTTTCTCTTGATCCTTTTTCTTCTCCATCTTTGAGAGTTTCTTTTCTTTGGAAAAATCAGAGAGAAAGAAGAAAGAGCATGGGTGGATGTGCGCTTCAATAGTTGGGGCATTGAGGTTTCTTTTGGACATGAATCGTTCATATCCTGATGAGAAGAAAAGAAGAGAAGATGATCTTCTCTCAGGGTTTTTTTGAGAGACCTTTTCTTCTTATTATTTGAGAAATTTTTTCATGAAAAAAATTAGAGAGAAAAAGACCTTGAGTATAAAAAAAAATATAGAGGAGAAGGTCTCCTCTTATCCTTGCATGGAGATATATTTAGGACATCAATGGTTGATGTCCTGAAAGAGAAGACGTATCTTCTCTCAAGGTCTTTTTTCTTAATCTTTTTTTTTCTATTTTTGGAAGATCCAAAAGTTGATCTTCTTTCTTCATCCTCCTTATTCTTCATCTCTTAAAGTCTCCAAGAGATCTGAAGAATTTTTTCAGATCGATCATTAAGAGGGATCTACGAGAAGTTAACACTTCGAGCGAATCTTCATTCGATAAACCTCTGATCAGAGTGGCAGCTTTGTGTGAACAACCTATAGAGATCGGACATGCTATGCAGCTCCAAGCAATAAGGACAACATCAGTTATCAGTTGCGGTATTCTCAACCCATGCAAAGGTAAGAGATCTGATTTCTTTTCTGATCTATATGAGATCTAGAATTTCTAGAAGTATTCTAGATCTAAGATATTGATGTGATCAATACCAGTCGATGTTTTTATTTTTAGATTTATATATTCATCATGATATGTCATAGATCCTAAATGTAGGGTTTAGTGATTAGATCACATGCATAAATAGATTAAATAGTTTAATCTATGTCTTCCACTGTATTTAATTTTGAAAAAAATTTGAAATCTATGCATGAAATCCTACATGATTTTTCAATACTTAGAAAATATTTGGCCAAACTTTTAGAGAGGAAGAAGCTACTTATTTTTTAAAAAATATTTATTTTAAAAATATAAGATATTTGGCCAAGCTTATTTTAAAAAATAATCTACTTCTAAATGGTAGCAGAAGCAGTATTTCTGCTATGAAAAGAAAGTGGAAAATTAAAGTTTCTCCTTGAAAGTAGAAGTAGAAGTAGAAGTAGAAAATTAATTTTTTTAGGATAAAAATATTCTTATTTAAAATCATTATTTATCATAACTACTCCTATTTATTTTCACCTAATCCTCTCATTATTTTTATGCTATCTAATTATCTCATTATTTTTTATATTTTAATTAAATAAAAATAAAAAATTTAATTAAAATTAATCATAATAAATATTTAAAATTATTTATCTATTTAAATAATATTAATTATAATACTTTTTTATAATTTGATAATTAAAAATATATTTTTTAAAAAAATTTGCCAAACAAATTGCTTCTCACTGGTTAAAGTATTTATCAAATAATTTTATCAAATATAAATTACTTCTTTCTCACGTCATTTTTTTTAAATTTTATTTTTAAATAATTATTTTAAAATAAGCTTGATCAAGCAGGGTCCTGATCTACGGTAGAATAAGTCCATCTAATAATTTCTCCCAGCGTGCGCCGGCCGCGCAACCCACCCCCCCCCCCCCCCCCACCACCCCACTCAAGACCCACCCCACCGTCTGCGGGCGGTTCCCGAGCTCGCACAACCCAACGACCGGCAGCGCAGCCGCGGTCAGCCGTAGGATCTCCCCATCGCTCGTGAACAACCGGTCCCACCGTTCCCCCAGCCCCGCCGCAAACCCCATCGCCACCATTCCCATCCCCACCGCCGCAGCGCCGCCGCCGCCTGCGCGCCCGCCGGCCGGTTGGCACCCAGCTCGTTCCCCACCATCGTCGACGCCCCGCACCCGATCGAAGAAGTAAAAACGTAGAGCAAGGCGGTGGTTTGTATGGGGACTCACATGGCGGCGACGGCGAGTTTGGGATCAGGGAGGAGGCCACAAAGGAGGATCATGAGCTCGTACCACCACCACTCAAGGCAGACGGAAGCTTAGCTCGGGGCAGCGAGGCGGGCGAGGGCCCCCCACCTTGAAAGGGCCTCGGAGTTGGGGACCCGCTGTGCCGGGTCGCGGAGGAGGTGAGGGAGAAGGCAGATGAGGAAGGACAGGTTGGCTGCGGCGGAGGCGGCCGCGACGCCGGCTGCGCCTCGGCGGAGCCGACCGACCATGAGGAGCCCCGCGGGGG
This sequence comes from Cocos nucifera, assembly GCA_006176705.1. NCBI lineage: Eukaryota > Viridiplantae > Streptophyta > Magnoliopsida > Arecales > Arecaceae > Cocos > Cocos nucifera. Next base: position 1,147,711 of record QRFJ01000663.1, on the reverse strand, counting down.
GGTGGAGCGCAGCGGAGGCAACGGTGAGGGGGCGAGTGATCCCCTGTGACCGAAGGTATATAATGGGATGGATAAAAGAGAAGGAGATGAGGTCGGGGAGGGTATAAAAGGAGGTAACTTTGAGCGAGAGAGGTGATTTCGGGGTCTTGGCGGAGGAAAAGGAGGATCTTTGACATGTGGAGCTAGAGGACGGCAATGGGGAGAGAAGAACAGAGGAGAAAGATAACAGAGCGGTGGAGGGTGAGGAAGAGGAGATTGGGCCAAAGGCCTGCGAACAGAGAGGCTCCATTCCGAGGGATAGGCCAGGGAGAACGGAGTAGCCGGTGATGTTGGCGAACGCGATGGCCAGAGAACCGGCGGCGAGGGGGAGGTCGCCGAGGAAGCCGAGGAAGATCATGGAGAGGACGGAGCGGGAGTAAATGAGGAGAGCGGTGACGGCGATGGGGAAGGAGAGGTGGAAGGGGGCGGCCGCCTTCTTTAGAGTCTCGGCCGGAGGGAGCAGTAGGTGAGGCTTCGTTATAGTTTCTCTCGTTGGCGAGTGGCTCTGGTTCTTCCACGGCTTTGTAGGAAGGGAGACGTGGGGCTTGCCGGCGATGCGGATATTGCACATGCGGTTGGATTTAAGAGACCCGACAGATTGTGTTTTGGGATGTAGATACTGAAAGGAGGGAGGGATTACCAAGGAAATCTGTGTTGCTTCCGTTATGAGGACCTTCGATTGCTAGCGTTACGATGGCGAGAAGGGGACGGGGGTGCTCAAATGGAAAGGTGATCCTCCGCTATGCGGCGCGCAGTGCTATCGTAGATCGTCATCACGCCATTTATTTTAAAGTTGACGGTCCCTTTTCATCTTCCCATACATGTAAAATCGTATGGGCATACTTCTGAAATAAAGCAATGCCGTCCGTCTCTAAGATGGATGTGATTGCGGCTATGCATATTGATACATGATTTTATCACGTGATAAAGAATCTAAACTTGTTTAGATACGAAGTACAAATCCTGTATGGTGCGCCATTTAAAATGCAGAGCACCGTATTTCCGCTTGATTGCCGTTATTAGACAATGGACGATTATCAACATGCCATCATCCATTTCCTAATGATGGCTGTTGAGCAGTTTACAACATTCGCATGTGCATGCCGTGCATTGCAAAGAATCTTAAATACAGTTTTGAGAAACATAACTTGTTCTAGATTTGAATTTAAAACTTATCACATCATACCATACCATACGGTACAAAATAAGCATCATCCATCGCATGATGGATGGTCATGCATGTTTATTGCACACAGTTGTATATAGCCGTTCAATGAATGATATGCTACGCGGCGTATAGAAAAAAACCTGCGCTCAAGAAAAAAAAAAAAACCCTACTTGACTGAACTTGCATTCATTCTTTCTTGGTTGACCTGAGAGCTACAGGTGGCGTCACAGTGTGGATGGTTAGCCGCTTATCTCTCTACGGGTGCAGGGAAGAATGAAGTCTCGGATGATGAACACATACAATGTAGACTTGACTTCGGCTACATCCGTGTAGATTGGACATTCTCCTCCCACTCGTTCACCAATCATCCTTGGATTGTTATGGGCTGCAGCCTTTTCTTACCCCGGAGTGTATATGGTGTGGTAGAGGAGAGAGAGTAGGCCACGTGGGAGCATCAAGAAGAGAAATCCCGACAGCCACACCAGTTCTATTTTTGTACTTAAGGAGTACCAAAAAAAAAAAACTCAAAATATTTCATTTCTTCTTTGAATTAATCTGCACTAATTTATTGGTATAGTGCGATGCCTATGGCTTAAACAACGGCGGAAAGTGATGAATTTTTCATGGCATGTCCGTGCATTGATCCAACCACATGCTCTCTACAGTCGCGCACATTTTGTGTAGTAGTTAATTGCATCGGCAGAACAGAGGTGCACTTGGAGCTCAAGAGCTAGCTTAGAGGACCGAATGATAAAACCATTGCTTGCTAATGATATATCCAAGTTTAACTTATAGGGTTATAAATGAAAAAAATATAATTCAAAATTTTAAGATTTTAGAATAGTTCTATATTAGATATTGAACTAAATACAAACATACTTAAATATAAATTTTTATATTAAATATCAAGATAGTTAGGATTGTTGATGGGATAAAGATTAGTTTTATCTTCATTTCTCTCTCCTCTCTCTCCTCTTTATGATGTATTCTTACGAAAAGATGCGTCGGATCTGCTAGCGATTGTAAAGGATACATTCATTAAAAAAATTGAGAATACTCACCAAACCAAAATGGAAGAGGTTCGAGGAGGAACAATACCCCAATATTTGAATATTTTTCTGTAGATAAGTTATGTGCTAAGTCTTCAACTTAAATTTTGATTTTCAGTTCTTTCACCACTACGATGATCATCACCATAGTTCTTTCACCACTACGATGATCATCACCATGGTCTCGATTACCATGTTCAGACTGATTTGAACGATCACGAAGATTCCAATAAAATGCCTTGGTGTGCCCAGGCCTTTTACAATAAAAGCACATCTTCTCATTTAACTGTTGTGGCTACACAGTAAAAGCAGATCTTATAGGATTGCTGGATCTGAAGGTCATTCACTGCCATATCTTCTCACTCAAAATAGTAGAGCAGACTTGATCCAGACTAGACGATGTATCTCTGGCTAAAAGCTGAACTCTAACAGACTTAAATTCCAGATTCAAGCTATATAGAAAGTTCTAAATCCGTTCTTCCTCTAAATGCTTCTGAAATACATCAACATCAACAAAACATTATGGAATAAAAGTTCCATAATGATCAACTTTAGAATAAAGACGCTTCAACTCGGTGGCATACTCTGTGATAGAGAAATTCCTCCAACGAAGCTGATGCAATTATGAACGTATCTCAAATGTTTGGACAGAGTTTTGCTTCTATGAGAACATCCAGGCCACCATTTTTCAGACCTCATGTGCAATCTCTAATAGCTGCACACTCCTGGCCATACTCTGTATCATGCTATTGAGAAGAAACGCCGGAACAATAGAAGTTTCCATTCTCCATTGAGCAACTTCCTGCTCACCATTAACATCTTTTTCGTGCCAGTGAGATATCTTTTCAAGTCTTGCCCTTGAACAAGTAGACAAGTGCTCCTCTCCTATTGCAGATATATCGTTGGGCCATCAAGTTTTACAATTATTTAAAAGCATTTAACGATCCATTATCTCTTGATGAACCACCAGATTGAGTGGACACTATAATAAGCCGACCCATACTACAAGAAAAAGGATAATTAGCTACGCAAACAAAATATAGCTAAATCTTGTAAAAGCATCGCTAAATACATCTACCGAAAATGCATCGAAAAAAAATATTGGCAAAAGTGTCACTGTTGATTCCATTTGTAACACATGATTCATCAATGTTTAATTAAACATCGATAATTAATTACCTATGTAAAACGGTCAATGAAAAAAAATATTTACTGATGTTAACTTATCATCGCTAATATTTTATCCACGTAAAATAAACGTCAGCAAAATATTTTTACCGACGAAAACTTACGTCGAAAAAAATATTTTTATCAACAGAAACTAATCATTGGAAATATGTTTTTTACGATGAAAATTAAACATCAAAAAAATATTTTTACCCACACTTATTTTACGTCGGAAAATATTTGGCAACGTAAATTTACATCAGTAATAGTTAAGCATGGCCAAAGGTGGCACGCTAGGATGCTTTTTGGCGACTATCTATATTGAATTTTACTACGTTAATTTGCATCGGTAAATATTTAGCGATATTTATTTACGTCCGTAATTATTAAGCATGGCTAAAAATGGTACGCTGACACGATAATTGATGATAGTTATCCATATTTACTAATGCTAAGTGTCATCACTATTTATCTTTACCTATATTTTTTTTACATTAGTAAATATTTTTTAAAAAATAATAATAATTTTATTTACATGAATTTTTTAAAATCTGTAGACATCCATATAATATCCACATAATAGATAACATAAGATATAACAATCACATAACAAATAAATGCATCCCAAAATCAAATTCATTCACTTTAAAATATCCATATGACATCCATATAAAAAATTATATACATATACAAAATATCATATATAAATTAAAAAAAATATAATAAATAAAATAAAACTCCATATCGACGATGACATATCATAAACCTGTATTAAATTAAAACATTAAGTTAGCAAACTAATTATCTAATATAAATACTAAAAATATATTAATTAAAAAGAATATAAAATAATATCGATGGGGAGGCATCATCATCATCATCGATAGAGTCCTGATCATAAGCATTAGCAAGAACATCGAAAGTCGATGGGGGAGGCATACAGTGACATAACTCATCGAGTTTCATCCCAAATGTCTGAAGCTGGGATGAAAGCTCGGCATTGGCCCACCTACTCCATATCCTAATCCTGTAACATAACTAGATCTCCTACCGAGCACCTCATCATAGATATCGTCATCTGTGGGTGGGGTAGAGCCCTCAGCTGGAAGGTGGGATCATATCTCCATCATACGGTCCTAATTAAAGAAAAAAATAAATATAACCAAAAATCTAAACTTTATAATAAAATTGAAATAGAACTTAATCACTTAATACTCACATATCTCTCCCTAGTATCAGAAAGCCACTCACCCATCGTTTGGCAATGGATCCTCTGGTAGACGTCAATCCATCTGGGCAGCTGTCCTATCTCGATGTCCTTCTAAAATTTATGAATGTAAGTATATTGACACAGGTATACTCTAACAAATCATTAAAGATATATGTATGTGTACTTACCAGTTCATACTGATACTGTGCAAATAATTTTGATCCACCGCAATGCATCACCGTGAGCCTCGACCTGCTCCGTGAGGCCTTATCATAGTAGGCCTAAGAAATAAATACAATGAAGATATTAGTGAACATATTACAATAACATATCGATTCAATAATCAATATTTTTATTATACATAATAATTATATCCAATATGTAGGATCCTCGTATCTACTGTAGAGGAGATCTAGTCGGAGCGTGATACACTCCTGTACGGTGTCTCATGTGCCGCCGCCGCACCACATGCCTAGAAGACCACCTTCCAGTGGGTATAAAGCTCATATCTGAATCTTCTAAATAATCGCCCCATATGTCGAAGGATAGCCTCCCACACACGTAGGGTATCAATCTCCTAAATATCAAAATCATGCTACAAAAATAATTTACAATATATGAGATTTATCAAAAAAAATTAAAGTATCATAATTATCAAAAATTATATTTACTTACCTATAAATAATCAAGAAGGACCTACTGCTGTGGCCTCGTAACTCTGCGTCAATCAGTCAGCATCAGGAGAGTGTACGAATGGATAATACTACCTACCTCGCACACGTACGGATCTATGATATGGCACTCTACTGGCATGACATATCCTGATGGGATGATAATCCTCATCCTCTCTTCGGGATGTGCCGTCCACTACTCCTCCAGCTTCTCATTTCTAGCGGCTCCACGTATCTGCCTAATCATAGTATCAATAGCTGCAATAAAATATAAAGCTTATAATCAATTATTTATACATGATAAAAACTTAAAGTAAATATAACATAAAAAAAATAACCTATGACAGAAGATAATGTGACCGACATCATCAGTATTATGTTGCTGAGATGATGAAGAGGTATCGACATCTCCATGTCGGTCCCTCCAATTAGATCATCCTCCTAGTGGCATAACTTAAAATTAGTTATTTATAAATAATAAAAAATTAAAATAAATTAAATATAAAAAACTATAATATGTAAAATCAATCTAGACTAGCCAATGTGACCGCCTGGTCATCAAGAGAAGCCAATGCATCGGCATCTCCTCGTGCAAGCCTCCATGATCGTCCTCCTGGTGTCATATCTATATCGAATAATATATTAGAGATAATATAATATTTGATAAAAATTATATCAATACTAAATGATATATGAAATTTAAGATATATGAGTTTCTTGAAAAATTACATATTATCAATCAATGTCTGTATCTTCATCAGGAGGATTATCGACATCTTCATCATTATAATCCATCAATATATAATCTTCTTCTTTATCATTTATGAAGTTGTCATCACCATCATTATGATCCTCCGACACGTTTAGATTTAATTCACTAATATTAATATTATTGGGTTGCACGTCATCCCTAGTCAGAGGAGATGTGCTTCCAATATCGATACTGTACTGTCTCAAGTTAGATGTATTATGTTCCTTCTGAAAAAAATCCTTATCTATTTTTATTTCAAAACGAACATCTATGTCATAAACATCCTTTGGTGCAGTTTTTTATACAATATGTCATTCACCCTTATATCTCATATCTTTTAGATATAATATCTATTTTGTCTGACTAGCGAGTATGAAAGAATCCGATTGATACCATGTTCTCGCAAAGTTGACGCTTGTGAAGTATACATCTTAATGAATACCCATCCTATTATTGTTGATATCCCATCAATGGCATTTAAATAGGTAAACAAATCACTTTGATCCATATCTTAACTGTATAATGTCAAAAAAAATACCATAATATTCAATCTCATTATCTCCATCGATTTTCAATGTCAAAATTTTACTATTTTGAGTCCACCGTTGCATATCAAGCTCTCTTGTATAAAATCTTATACCCGTAATAATACATGAGCTATAACACGAAACCCTAGGATCGAGATGGCATGCCAAATCATATAATTTCTTGGTTGCACCATCTTCTTTATTATGATACATTAACATCATCTACAATAACATACACATAAGTTAAAATAAATTGGACTATGTACACATTACATATAATAAAAAATTAAATAAAACTATTATTATACTTACACGTTGTCTAAACCAAGCTGTAAACTTTCTTCGATGTCATCCCTTGATATCTCTATTATTTTATTACAATAATACATCTCTATGCTCTCTATAATAAATACATGCTTATTATTTATTTTACTTCATGAAAAATATATATATTGATTATGTAAAGATACTCCATAAAATGATAGATTTGTTCGTAATTATTTAGTACATAGAAATACACCAACTCATGTTCTTCTATATCCATATGTTTGTACTTTCTTTCATTAATAGGACGAACATTAACCCTAAAAATAGATAATATTGATTTAATGTCGGTTCACTCCTTATCTGCATTACACTCTTCATGATTGAATCGTGTTTCCATATCATCGAGGTACATTGAACAAAATGTAAGATACTCTGTGGAGATATATGTTTCCATAATTGATCCTTTTAGATGTACTTTATTTCACATATATTATTTTAATTTATATAAAAATATGCACATACAAAATGATAAAAAATATGTAATTATTTTTTTAATTATAAATTAAGTAAAAAAATTAAATTTTTTTATAATATTATTATCATTCAACAAGACAAATCCATCGATACTGAACTGGTCCGGTAAGCAAAGCCTTCCTTGAAAGGTGAACAATCAAGTGTACCATAATATCGAAAAGTGATGGTAGAAATTTTTTTTCAGCTTACACAGCAATAGGACAATATCTGATTGAAGCTTTTCAAGTATATCAACTTGAAGTTTTCGATAACATAATTCTCAAAAGAAAATATCCAATTCAATAAGTGTATTCTGTACCTCTATGATGGAGAAGCCATGTATCACAATAGGTATAAGATGCTGCAATAGGACATGAGAGTCGTGACTCTTCATACCTAAGATACTGTCATCTTTCAAGTTCACACAGCTTGAAATGTAGGAGGCAAAGCCATCATAAAACTTAATGATTTTTAATCACTCACAGAAATTTCTTTTCTTATCGCCATGCAATGTATAACTTGCAGTTGGCATTAAGAATTTTTCACCATCACGGGGCACCAAGTGCAACTCATGTCGTATTCCCATTCTTCTAGGTCTAGCAGAGAATTTGGATTATCTTTTATTTTTTTCTTGATGTTAAGAAGTATTTCGATAACATTATCATAAATATTCTTCTCAATGTGCATGATATCCAAATTATCACGATGTAGGACATGTTGCCAATAAGATAATTCAAAAAATATGCTCTGCTTCGTCTAGTTCAACTCTGATTCATTACGCTTTCACTTGCGACTCTCAAAAACTTTACCAAATTTAACACTACAAATAGCTTCTAGTTGTGCCAATATGTCATCTCCACTCATCATACAAGGTGGCCCATGCATTTCTGACTTTTCATTAAAGCATCGATTCTGATGGATTCTCCAAGAATGATTAGATGGTAAAAACCTGCGATGACTTATATAGGCAATTTTTCTTCCATACTTCAGTCCAACGGAGCAACTATCACCATTGCAAATTGGACATGCCAAATATCATTTTGTGCTCCATCCAGATAGATTGTCATACGCCAAAAAATCATTAATTATTCACATTATCATCGTATGCAATCGAAAGTTCCTTTTACTAACTGAATCTATGTTTCAACACCAATCTTCCAAAGTTCTCTCAATTCATCGATTAAGGGTCGCAGATAAACATCTATCTTATTATCAGGAGCTCTAGGTCCAAAAATAAGCAATGATAAAAATAAAAATGGCTCTTTCATATATTTCCATGGTGTAACATTATACGGCATTAGCATAACCGGCCACATACTATAAACATTGCTCATGCTTCCGAATGGATTAAAACCATCAGATGCTAGGCTAAGATGAATGTTGCGTAGGTCACTAGCAAATTGAGGATATTGTTTATCAAATTTTTTTCAAACTATAGAGTCTGCTGGATGACTAATGATGTTATCCTCAGAAATTCACATCTCATGATACCATCTCATCGCCTCAGCAGTCTTCGATGACTGATAAAATCTCTGAAGTCTTGGTGTTAATGAAAAGTATCTCAAAATCTTGTGAGGTCGCTTCTTACCTCTTTCAGAATCTTCAGTATACCTTGACTCACCACATTTTGAACAACAATCTAAGTATTAATGCTCTTTATAAAATAATGCACAATCATTCTTGAATGCATGTATTGGTGTATAACCCAGTCCAAGTTCATGCATATACTTTTTTGCCTCTGAATATGATTTTGGAAGTTTTTCACCATTCGGTAATGCCTCCTTAATTAAGTTTAATATAAAATCAAATAATTTTTGACTCCAACCAAATATGATTTTATCGTGGAGCAATTTTATCAAGTACTCAAGTATCGAGAACTTCTTACAATTTGGATACAATGGCTCCTTGGCATCTCTCATGAGTTTTTCAAAATATCCATCATTTGCATTATCCATACTCTCTGAAGAGTTGTTAAAATATGCTTCCTCATATAAATCATCTAACATCTCATTGATGCCAATTGGCTAAGCCTGTTGACCCGTATGTTGGTCTCTTATATTAGTAGATCTACTTTCTCCATGCAAATATCAAATAATATACTTTCTATCCATACCCCAATTCAATAAGTGCTCCAATGCTATATCTGTAGGCTGGAAGTAATTGTTGTGACATCTCCGACAAGAATATTTGATTCTATTGGGATCATCGACTCTTGAACGTACAAATCTTATAAAATTTTTAATACTTTATCAGTATTTAGGTAAAATGATAGAGCGAGCATTCATCCAACTCTTGTCAATATTTTTCATCTATCCATGAAAAATATTCATCATTAAAGTATGTGTTATTAGTAAGATTTTAAGAATGCATAATTCTATCCATTTCTAGCAGGTATGGTCCTATCCCTTTCATAAAAGAATAATCTTATTATTATTATTATTAATTAATATTTTATTTTATTATTATAAAAATTTTGATAGCATCTCCTCATGGTTCTCCAAGTATACAATGTGAATATGGTACCTATGCACCCTATCCAATATATACCTGAAGAACATACAAGAGATAACTACTAAACATCACATAACGAAATAAAATATCAATTAATAATAATAATAAGATTAAAGTTTTTTCAAAATACCCAAAATTGGAGCATCCAAGAGTCGATCTTGATCAAGATCGACTCTTGAACGAAAATCTACGGCTCAATGCATGCAATTTCGGGTCCATTTCTGAACATACATTCAGAAATGGTATCCTAATTTATTAAAAAGGGATAACTCTATATTTTTATAGAATTTTCTCTAAAATACGAATGTTTTTCATATTTTATGTAACAAATTTTATAAATAAAAAATTATTTATATAACTAATAACTAAAAGTAAATAATCATGAATATAGTCTTAACAAGCTAGATCTATCATTGAAAAGAGCATCAGAGAGAAATACTTCATAAAATTAACAACACGAGGATCAAGATAAATTAAAGACTATCATTTTAGTTGATTCATAAATTATTTTTATTAATTATATATATATATATATGTATGTATGTATGTATGTATATAGATATGTATGTGTGTGTACATATGCAAAAAAAATAATATATATGTATGTATAATATATTATTTTAATTTTAAAAATATAATTAAATATTTTATAAGATATATTATTTTATTTTATTTATTTTTTTTATTTTTAAGTATTAAAAACTAATTAATTAATTAATTAAGAAAAAAGAAAAAAATCTCTTCCTCCCTCCCCCCGTGCTTGCATCCCCCTTCCATCGTCACCACCGCCACCTAGCTATGCCCCCCTCCATCCGCACCTCCCTCCCCTCCGCCCCTAAGCCATCCCTCGGTACCCATCGTGCCATCGCCATCGCCACCCCACACCCCATTTCGGTCTCCATCATCGGTCACCATCGTCAACCACGCCATCCTACCCTCCGTCCGTGCCTCCCTCCCTCCGCCCCCGCACCACCCATAAGGTACCTGTCACCACAGCCACCTCCACACCCTGACCCTGACCCCGACCCCGACCCCACTCCTGGCCCGTGGCTCCCCTCCACCCCATCCCTCCCCTCCTCCTCTCCTACCTCCATTCTCGGGCAACCAACCCCACCCCCTCTCTTCTCCGAGGATGCAAAAGCTAAAAAAAAGGGTTTTACCTTTTTTGGGGCGGTGGCACGACGGTGATGGCAACAGCGCAACACCACGGCGGCAGAGGTGGCGACGATAGTGACGGAGGTGGAGGTGGGGACCATCGATGGCGAGAGAGATCGAAAGAGAGAAGGGAAAATCAGAGGTAGTCGATGGAGAGGATTCAGATGGAAAAAATAGGAGGACGGGGCGAAAGATGAAACGCATGGAGGGCGGGATGGTAATTTTTTTTAAAAATTTATCGATATAAATTTATGTCGGTAATACTAATTACTAATGAATAAAAAATATTAAAAAATATTTAATAAAAAATTAACTTTTTATCCATGCAAAGTAACGTCGGCAAATCTGAACTTAGCTACGTTTAAGAAAAATATAGGTAATAAAATTATTACCGACATCGATGAAACATCAAAAAAATTTTAATAAAAATTAAAATATTTAATAAAAATATATTTTTATAAAAAAATATTTAATAAAAATTATTATCGATGCAATATTTTCATCACAAAATAAGCATTTATCGATGATAAGAAAACATCAAAAAAAGTTTATTTAAAATTAAAATTAGGTTCACAAAATATATAATTAAAATTTAAAAATTAAAAAAATTAAAAAAATTAAAAAAATAATTTTTGATGAAAACTATACGTCAAAAATAAGATAAATTTTCTACGTTAGCCTTTAATATAGGTAATTATTATGTTTATCGATGATTTCTTACGCTGCTAAAAGTTCATTTTTCAATGATTATTTTACGTCGATAATAACTTAATTACCTTCCATTAATTTTTAAATTAGTTTTTATATTTTTATAAATAATTTATGAATATAATTATTAAATTTAAAGTCCATCTTCATCATTCATTATCTAAATAATTATCGTTAAAGTATCATCATAAAAGTCTGCCTCAATCCTAAAGTTCTAGCTATGTCGATCAATAAAATTCGTCTCGATGGTCAGAAATGATCGCATGATGATCTGATAGATAAATATTATCAATGGATCCAAAAACTTATAGCAATAATTTTGATGATATTTATAATATACTATCAAAATTTTACTTCAATCGGACATCATTATCACGATCAATTTTAGTAAAAAATAATTTTGACTATTAAATAAAAAATGAGTGATCAAAAAGATAAACGACATCCGATTAAAATAATTTTTTAGATAAATAATCTTTGCTACTACTTTCATCGTCTATACGACCATGATCATAAAATTTAAACTATACGTATATGAACTATCCATGTTAAGCAGATCTTATAAAAATACAAGTATATTTATCTGATGATCTCAAGAATTAGTATCAAGAGATATAAAATTTTTGATTGTTCATATATATGCAGTTTGAATTTTATGATCATCAATGTATAAATAATCAAAGTATTAACAAAGATCATTAATCTAAAAAATTATCTTATAATCGAACACCATTTGGCCTTTTGATCACTAATTTTTTATTTAATGACTGAAATCATTCCGTGCTAAATTAACTATGATAATAATGTCCGATTGAGATAAAATTTTGATAGTATGCTACAAATATTACTGAGATCATCTTTGTAAGTTTTTAGATCCATCAGTTGTATCTATCTATCAAATCATCATGCGGTCATTCGTAGCCATCGAAATCGAATTATATTGATCAACATAGCCAGAGCAACCTGATCGAGGTAGACTTTTGTAACAATAATCTAATAATAACTATTTAGATAATGAATGATGAAGATAAATTTTAAATTCTAAAATTATATCGATAAATTATTTATAAAAAATTATTAAAATGACTCAATATTTGCCTACGCTCTTAATTGCGTAGGTAATAAGTTTATTTGCCTACGGTAAAGATTTACGTTGGTAATAAGAATCTTTACCTACACTATTTAACATCAAAAAATGATTTTATTTTTAATTATTTTTTATTTATTTATTTATTTTACTAAAACTTTTTTTGATGCAAAGGAATCATAGGTAATTATCTTAATTTCCTACGAAAAACTAAACATAGGTAATTAATCTAATTTCCTATGCTAACTTACCATCAGTAAATCTTTTAAATAAATAAAATAAATAAATAAATAAAATAAAAAAATATTTATCGATGATAACTAATCATAGGTAATAGATAATTACCTATGAGAAATTAAATCATAAGTAATTACACTTATTACCTACATAATTTATTATCAGTAATTATTTATAAAAATAAAAAAATTAATAAAAAAAATATTTTTTGATGTTAAATAAACATAGGCAATAAGCCTAATTACCTACGAAAGAATTAGGCATAGGTAATTAGTCTTATTATCTATGCTAAATTGACGTCAAAAAATTATTTATAAAAATAAAAAAATTAATAAAAAAAATATTTGTCGACTTCAATTTAGTATAGGAATAAGACTAATTACTGATGTAACCATGATGCATAGGCAATTCGTCTTATTGCCTACGCTAATTTAGCATTGATAAATTATTTATAAAAATAAAAAATTTAATAAAAAAATATTTACTGATGTTAAATAAACATAGGCAATAAGCCTAATTACCTATGGAAAACTTAAGCATGAGTAATTAGTTTTATTACCTATGCTAATTTATCATCAGTAAATTATTTATAAAAATAAAAAATTAATAAAAAAATATTTATCGATGCCAATTTAGCATAGAAAATAAGGCTAATTACCTACGCAAGATGTAACCATAGGTAATTGGCCTTATTATTTACGTTAGTTTAGCATCGATAAATAATTTATAAAAATAAAAAAATTAAAAAAAAAATTTTGTCGATACTAAATTAACGTAGGTAATAAGGCTAATTACCGACGTAACTGTTATGCATAGGCAATTCATTTTATTGCCTACGATAATTTAGCATCGATAAATTATTTATAAAAATAAAATAAATAATAAAAAAATATTTATCGATGTTAAATAAACGTAAGCAATAAACCTAATTACCTACGAAAGACTTAAGCATGGGTAATTAGTCTTGTTACCTATGCTAATTTATCATCGATAAATTATTTATAAAAATAAAAAAATTAATTAAAAAAATATTTATCGATGGCAATTTAGCGTAGGAAATAAGGCTAATTACTTAGGCAAGATGTAACCGTAGGCAATTGACCTTATTACCTATATTAGTTTAGCATTGGTAAATTATTTATAAAAATAAAAAAAATAATTAAAAATTTTTTTTGCTGATGCTAAATAAACGTAGGCAATAAGGCTAATTACCTACGCAACCTTTAAGCATAGATAATTATTCTTATTATCTACGCAAATTTAACATCGACAAATATTTATCAAATATTAAAAAATTAAGACCATTCATTATTGACACTTTGATTTAAATACCGGTACTACGTTCATGTGGCTAATTATATTTGATGATGTTTAGTCTGTAGAATAGCTAATTATGCTAATTTTATCGATATTTATCTTTTTGCATAGCTAATTGTCCTCTTTACTTACGTAAAATTTTGCATAGGTAAATTTTACATCGGCAAAACTCCTATTTCTTATAGTGCCAGTAGACTGTTAAGGTCTTGCACAGCAATTGAATTGGACATCTCAAAAAATCATGCACAATCTCATTGACACACTATCGATCAATCACCACATATTCTTTAACTATAAATTTTTAAGTATCCAGCCATAAAATTGGACCCTTTTTTTTAAAAAAAATCAACTATAAATAAGTAAATAAATCATCATTTTCTTTCTTGATCTCGTGTTTCACGATCGAATCTCATTAGCAGGCAATTGGATCTGAAGATGATGTGATGCTTTCCTCAAGGATAGTGTGGCAGGAAATGGTAGATGCGATGGCAAGGAAAGTGATGGCACTGGTAGTGGGATGGGAGGCGGTGGTTGAGTGATTGGGAGAGGAGATGGCGGCGAGCATGGAGGGTGCTAGGGGCGGTGGTGCTGGGGAGGAAAGGCAAGGGCAAGGTAGAGAGGGTGCGAGGGGCGATGGTGCCAAGGAGGGCATGAAGGGTGCGGAAGGGCTTTTGTGCAAGAGGGTTTGGTGGTGCGGGAGCTAGGGAAGAGGAGGAAAAGGGTTTGGTGGTCCGAGAGGCACAGGATGCACTCGAGGAGGTGCCGAGGAGGGAAGGCAAGGGGGTGGTGGTGTCGGAGTTAGGGAAGAGGAGGAGAGGGGTTTGGTGGATTGAGAGGCGTAGGAGGTGCTTGGGGTGGTGCCGGGGAGGAAAAAAAAATATGTAGAGAAGGGGGAAGAGAGAAAAAAAAATCTTTGGTGAAACTGAGCATGGGATCAGGTAAAGAGGTAGTAAAAAAAATTATAAATCAAAACTCTGGTACTATGATGAAATACGAGAGAATAATATTTTTTTTAATTAAGAAGATATACAAGAAGCTTATAAATATAAATATATAGATCTAAATATAAAATAATAATAATAATATTATTATTATTATTTTTAAAAATAATATTTTAAAATTTTTAATTAGATATATTTTTAATTAAATCTAAACTTCTAACATGTTTAATTATTTCAGCTCATAGAAAGTCTGTTGTAATCGTCATTATCCGGTAATCTGCTGTCTTGTAGTACAAACTGTTGCATCTTCAGCTCTCTGTCTGTACTTATCTTTGCTGATTAATGATGAGGCCGCTGCTTTCACAGACTCCCATGTGCACTTAAAAATAAAAATAATAAATAATAAATAAAAAAAGCAATAAGTGAGAAAAATATGATGTCTAAGCCACTAGACATCCCCTTGGAAGGTGATGACATGGTGAATGGCTAGACTTTCAGCACCAAAATCTGGTTCACAATGCTCCTCTTTCACTTCTCCCTCGGGGTTCTTCATCATAAATTGGCTCTTCTGCTTCCTCTTCATACTCTTGCTCAACATGATTAACTTTAGGGTTTGGATCAAAATTACTTGCTGAAGTTTCCTTTCCTTATGATGTCCTTTGACACCCTGGAACTTTCCCCTTTCTCCAAAGAACTCCATTTGATGTTATCAAAAAAAAAAAACACTCCATTTGAATTTCTCTTCTGCCTTAAGGGCCATCTGGTATGCCTCAATGCGTCATAAGTTCTCCTTTCAAACCGAGCTTCAACCCACTCAAGTACCTTGCCACAAGCAAGAGTCCATTTGCAACAAAGATCTCAGAAACTGGACGAAGGTTGTAAAAATTGCATATCATACAAGAGGAGATCCCACACAGTCTTGGAGTAGCATGCAGTCTTGTTGCAATAGTTAATTGGAACAGCATAATTCATCCACCTCAGCCTGCAAATTAACTTCCTCTACTTCTTGTAAATCCTGCCTTAATAAAATACGGTGTGGCTACGACCTCCTTTTTCATCAGAAAAAAAAACGTCCTCTACTTCTTCGCGCACGCGTAAAATGGAAGAAATGGGCTAAGATCAAGTTGAAGCGGGCGGAGGAAGCCCACAAGGATGGCCCAAACTGAACTGGTTTCGGCCTAAAGGAGAAATTAAGATGCTCTGGGATGCCACTCAACCTGGGGTAGCAGATGCCAGTGGATGCTACTAATAATGGTTGCCACTCGACATGAGCAAGCCACATGCTTGATTTGTTCGGAAGAATCCCACCAAGAAGCAAGAAGACTTGCTGAGGAATATTTTCTGGATAGGAAACTCTACCTTGCTCATTGTCTTCATTGATATTGATATGGTTACATCAAATTAAGCTTCTCATGCAAGAATTGGACACTTTCCCAAAACAAACTACGAACCACTAGGTAGCGAAAATACATTTCCAAGACACAACTTAAGCAACACGTTAAATGACTCCAAAGACTCTTAATTAATTTTCCCTTAACTTCCATGGCTTGTTTCACGATACCCCTGCGTCACCTACCATGGTAAATAACAAGTCTTACTGCTTTCTTCTGTCGATGAATTAAAAATTTAGTCCACTTCATTTGAGCATCATGGACTGTACTGATGCTTATTGGATTGCAACTTCAGGTCTTGGCTCCACCATTGATGGATGCCATGTGCCAGTAGCGTGCGTTTGAGAGGACACTCTGTTACATTTCGGTCCATGGAGCTTACCAATAGATTTGCAGATGGAAGGAGGTGAAATGGCTCAGAGTGCCTTCCAAATACTAGAGCTATAAAAGAATTCCTTGTTGCCAACATCCCAATGCATGGTGCACCATTCTTCTTCATATATTCCCGATTTTTAAAATATCTAATATATCCTGAGCTGACAAAATCATCTGAATTCACAAAAAGATGTGGAATCCAAGATGATATCTGTGCAAAGTAATTGCGAGAAGTCTCGAGACGGCCTTTCTTAGCCAAAGCGGCTCCAACTGCGATAATGCTGCTTCCGATATGGAGAGCTTGTTTCACCGTCTCGTTTTGGATCCATTCGACTATCGTTGATGGGTGCGGTGGGTTGAAGAGAAAAGTTTCAAGATTGATGCCTCTCTTGGCCATGTTTTTTCCAGCAAGCATGGCAATGGCCGACCCGAGAGAATGACCAGCCAACCATAACTTCGGACTTGCATCAGCTGAAGACATTTCTTCAACGGCTCTCGTTGCAATTTGACAACGGGATGTCCGTGAAAGGTCGTTCATGAAGAGATCCAAATCCAGTTTGATATCCTGCCAGAAAGACTTCTTCTTGAAGAGAGTACCTCGGAATGCAATAACGATCCTCGGAGCAGATGATGCGTTCTGACTAAATTTAGGGGATTTGAATTCATAAATGGCGCCAAAGATGGATGAATCAGCAGCATCAATGAGCTTGCGTTTTAGTTCAAAATGGAATTTCTTCCACCAGGCTGGTGCACACTTTTGCTGGGTCTGTCGGTCATGCTCTAGAACGTATGCACCCCTCACCAAACAGGCAGCAACAGTTCTCCGATGATTTGGACAAGCCCTGTTGAATGCAAAATAAGAGGTATAATTTCTTTTGAATCCACCGAAAGGCAAGCAAACTATAAAGATTGGGTCGATGTTATATACAAAGCTATGGTGACGGGAAATCTTAATCGGCATCTTGCCTGAGTTGAAACATTGAGTCTGCGTCAAGCGATCGCGGTTTATATGTATGCTGACAGGTCAAATTCACTGGGCGTGACGCATACTTTTTTTTTTTTTTTTAATGTAAAAAATTCAGCTTACCAATTTATACCCTTTCTTTTTAATGTAAAAAATTCAGCTTACCAATTTACAGAGGTGAGATGTGTGGGCCCTGAGTAATCGAACATATACTTTTCTTTAGGTTTTTGTTTTGCATTCCATGTAGCCATTTCTTCACGTGACCAGCTAGTGAGAGAGAGAGAGAGAGAGAGAGAGAGAAGCGATTCAGAAAATACAGGAAACGTGGAGTTTGCTTGCTTGGAGGTGGAGCCGGGTCCCCAAACCTACCTACATTAAAATAATAGAGATGAGGGAAGGAAATGCTGAAGCATAACAAAAACAAAAATATAAGTTAAAATTGTTGAAGCAATAAATTTGAAGAACTGAAAAAAAAGGAGAATATTATTTCATGAATTCAAGATATAAATTAATTTACCTTCATTTCTTTCTCTGTTTCGAATCTTGAACACAAATATATGTAGTAAAATAAATGAGTCGGTCAATTCCATATCATCTCTTAAATCAAGGACCAGGTAGCTTACCTTATTCAAGATGTTATATATTTTTTCAAATCTTCTATGGGGAATTACTCTTTTTCCTCCGCATGTTATTTATCATGTTAGGCACGAGGCAAAAAAAAATAGTTTTCATGCCATTTGACAAAGTACTCTTCGTATACAATATTAGTCTGAAGAATGACGAGGAAACAGCTTCAACCATTGTTGTAACGCTTCGATTGACAATAATTATCAGGCTCAAACCCCTTAAACGGCAATAGGGTAAGTCCACAACGTCGTGCTTGTGCTCCTAATATACCAGGGAAGGGAATTTAAAGCAATATTTTAGACCATACCGAACACAAAGCAACCGCCGTGACACCACTTGACCGCATCCTTGGGCAGAAGCACAAGCAGTGGCATTAAAGTAACCTCCCAGTTATCCACGGAAAAGTGGAACTTATTTTGCTAATTGGAACGGTCAAGTTTTTTATCCATATTTATATCTATATTTTTCTTTATAAATTTAAATACAAATACAGATATTAAACAGATACCAAAATTAGTATTCATATTTATTATAAATAGATATGGATATAAATCAAATATTAAGCATATTCTTATTTATTTTAAATGGATATTGATACTTGAATATTAGGTGAGGACTAGAACATAATCAACTATACAAATCACATGCAGCAAATAAGTAATTAAGAATCTAAGCCATAGTTATTAAACCAATGTCGAGACTAACATCGTCATTTAGGTCATTGGATCAACTAAGTTTATACTAAACACTGAAAATAAAAATATTAAAATAAAAAATATTAATTTTTTTTTAACATCAAATACATCATTATCCTATAATTATAGCATAAATGAAATAATAATGAATTATATATTTTAAGATATTGTATGAAAATCTTATATAATGCAGGAACACGTAGATATTATTACTATTTTAAGAATTTTAACAATAATCGAATAAATTAATAGTCTATATGGAGTCCAAAATAATTATAAACTAGTTTTTAGTATTAATCTAATATATTAGTATAATTATCATATTAACATACAATATATTATCTAATAACTGATATGATTATTTAAAATTATTATATTATAAATTTTATTTTATTTATAACTCTATTATATTTATTTATTATTATTTTATTATATTACTGTAAATATAAGTATATGTATATATATTTAACATTAAATAATTCATCTAAATAATAAATATTTGCGTATTGAATGAATACTTTGAATTACTTCGTTCTAAATAGATAATTTGAATCAATATTGAAATATTAACTAATTTGTATAATCAAGTTGAATTCACATGTGCAACTTCTATAATAGTGGTTGTTGAAAGAGAAAGTTTCTTGGATTGAATGAGAACTCAAAGTCATTTGGAGTTTTCTCACAAGTAGGTTATGTCATATAAAGAAAACAAAGTATATCCAATTTTAATTTTTTACCAAAAGGAAAAGAATTTATTTTTTAAAAAATAATGATCAATTATAAAATATCATAGTATACATTAAATTGTGATTTAGTTACATGAATTAATATGATAAATAAAATAAACAATCAATATAAGGAAAGAATCATGCTGTTGATTGCTGGTTGAGTATTTGACATACGAGTCAAAGATCACTGGCTGAAATCTCAAGACCAATCGGAACTAGATTTGGAAATAGATGTGGTTGGGTTCCTAACCATATGGCCGAACCCTGACTGATTTAGAATATTGTTTATGCGATTATCCAAGTACAAGCATAACAACGATGATGGTGAGACGATAGAATATTGTAGACCACCACAGCCGTGATTATTGGCTTGAAAACATGTAGTATATTGAGGAGGCTGAGAAATATTTCACCTTGGTGGATGAAACTAACCTAAAACCAACAATATTGAATCATCTCAATTTGATTGGAAAAATGCTCGCCATAATCGAGAAAAAAAATTGACCAAAACAATAATGTGTGTATACTGCATGAGAATGTTTACGTATGTGTGTTTGACTCCATAATTATATATTCATATTTCTTGGCTGTTTTATTTGAGGAAATCAAATTTATTGCGTATTAAAACAGGTTGTGATATAGAAAAACTTGCGGCCATCGAAGCTCACCAGAAAAAACCATGCATGATGTAAGATTGAAGATACGTACCTCCTGTATGCTGTGTTGTAGGTCGTGCGGTTGGTTAATTTCCTACGAGTTCGAGTTTATATAGAGGTCAGGGTCCTTCAAAAAGGGCATATATACAAGCAAGGAAGATAAGAGCAAAGAACAAAGAATAGGAATAAAGCAGTGGAACGAAAAGCAGGCAAATTCCCATTATGGCTCTCATGAGTCATTGCTTTGACCCTAGAATATAGCATAGGCCGGGATATTCGATCGGGGCGGTCCTATCTATCTTGCTAGTTTCAATTAGGAGATGCTTTCATTTTTTATTGAAGGGAACGACCAGAGAATGCTTCTGGCTTCGAACCAAATGCCAATAATGGTTGCATAAAGTTCCTCTCTTCACTCCCAGATAGACATCCTACATGGCATTTGCAATTGATCCAATACATGACCGGCCACCCAGCGCCAGGATCGATGTACTGGCTAGATATCATTTTTTAAATGGCAAGTTAATCCTATTCCAGTCCAATTCAAAACAAGAACAATGTGGGTGTGTTTAAAATCCTTTTCAAGTCCTTCCCGGTAGGACTAGCCAAGTCATCACATTGATTAAACCTTGATGCTAGACATATTCAGACTTTAGATACGATAAATTAGTTTTACTTTAACTGACAACAGAAGATATTGTTAGGTAGCTTGCAATTATAATAAGAGGATTCTAATCCAATGATTTACAATTGTTGCAATCAAAATCCGAGCGCCGATCTTGAAAAGGTCAGATGAGCTCTGTTGGGGATAAATCCCGCTCCTGCCAAAATCAAGTTCGGTGTCCAGCCTGATGCGGTCGATAGCCACGAAAGAGCTTCAGCGGACGCGTCTTAGCCGAACTCCTACATTCGGCCGAACTTCTCAGCGGCCGGGCCTCAGCCGAAATCCTTCAACCGACCGAACTCTCAAGCGGCCGAGCTTCATACTCCCAGCGGCCGAACTCCTCAAGCGACCATTCTTTCAGTCGGCCGAGCTCCTTCGACAACCAGCGCCCGAACTCCTCAGCAGTCGGCAGCGGGCCAAACTACTTAGCTGCCAAACTATTTCTGATTGCTCAATCGTCGAGCTTCAGTCAGACTCCTGCAAAAGCTGAACTGTCTCCGCATCGTTACAGCCAAGCGCCTGCGGGAGCCGAACTCCCCCCAAAGCTTCCTCTCGGGCCGAGCTTCTAAGAAAGCCGGACTCCTTACGGAACCCTCCAGCGATCAGGCTTATACGAAAGTCGAACTTCCTGTGGATTTCTCCAGCGATCGAGCTTCTACGGAAGCCGGACTCCCTACAGACTTCTTCAGTGGACGAGCTTCTCAATGGCCAAACTCCTTATGATAAATTCCTGCAGGCGATTTCGCTACGGTTACACGAGACAATAACGATCGACATTTATCAGCAATAACGATCGACAATAACGACCGGCATTGACCAGGACAGTTACGACGCTCATTAATCAAGGCGGTTACAACAAGCTCCCTCTATAAAAAGGACCCTTCGGATACCATTAGGTTAGGTTCTGAAAACTCTTTTTTCTTCCTCAAAAACTCTACCGAGCACTCCATTCCTGTTGACGGAAACTGACTTGAGCGTCGGAGGGTCCTGTCGGAGCCACCCCCCACTGGCTCCAAGCGGGACTTTGTTTTACAGGTTTCCGGTGGCAGCCTCATTGGCCTCAACTCCGGCAAACTCCGACGACGACTAGTTTCTGCGTCAATAGATTGGCGCTAGAGGAAGGGCTGAACCTTCGAGGTTCTCTTGTTCTTAAATGAGTGCTCGACGATGATTTCTCTCTGAAAATTCATCTTCTTCCTTACTAGAGTTCTCTTCCGAAGAGAAAATGCCTTGAGAGCTTCGACTCGGCGGCCTGCACGCCAGATCTGTCTGTTCCTGTCTCAGCCCCAATAGCCCAATTTTCATACGAAGCCATCGCAGACATGGGGCAGTTCAACCTGCTGGTCGGGTCTGTGGCCCAATCGAGATGATGCTTGCCGTGCGACAATATCCAACAGAGACTTTGCCAACAAACTCGCCATGAGGATGCGAGGAACCGGCCATAAGAAAAAGCATTTGGTCATACCAATCGCCCTTAGGAAGGAGAAACGAAGGGCAGAAATTCTCCTGCAGAAAATTTCACAAGAAGATTGGAACGAAGTTCGGCAGAAGAGAAGTCGAACTCCCCCTCGAAGATCATCAATGAAGTTCGGCAGAAGAGAAGCCGAACTCCCCTTCGAAGATCATCAATAAAGTTCGGCGAAAGCGAAGCCAAACTTTCCCTCAAAGCTCATCGCTCAAGTCATGCCGAACTCCCCCATCTCGAGTATGTCATCAACGAAACCTCCTACAAAGAATTCATAGGAGGCGGAGTGAAGTTCGGTAGCTAAAGCAAAGTCGAGCTCCACCTCGAGCTCGCCGTCAAGGAAGTTCGGGGTAATGAAGGAAGAAGTTTCCCCACAGAAAGTTTTGCAAGGAGGCAGAATAAAGTTCGGCCGTATCCAAGGAGGCGGAATGAAGTTTGGCCACGTCTACGACCTCGAGGCTCATCATCAAGGAAGCTCCGACAAAGAAGCAGGAAGTTCTACCGCGGAAGATCTCGTGGGAAAACAGAATGAAGATTCGGAATGAAGTCCGGCACAAGGAAAGCCGAGCTCCCCTCAAGCTCGTCCTAAAGAAAGTCCGAACAAAAGAAGCAGGAAGTTCTGCCGCAGAAGATCTCACGGGAAAGCGGAATGAAGACTCAGAATGAAGTCCGACGCAAGGAAAGCCGAGCTCCCCTCGAGCTCGTCCTAAAGAAAGTCCGGACAAAAGCAGCAGGAAGTTCTCCCGCGTAGAGTTTCGCGGAAAAGAGGAATAAAGTTCGGCGCAAGTGAGGCCGAACTTCCCTTCGAAGCTCACCATCAAGTGAAGTTCGGCGCAAACAAGGGCAGAACAAAGTTCTCCCGCGGAATGAAGATCGGTATTTCACAGGAGGTGAGATAAAGTTCGGTTGCGCTCACGACCGCCCCAGGACAAGCGAGGACTCCCTGACTCCAAGGAAGCTCCAACAAAGGGCATGAAGTTCTTCCGCAGGTTTCACAAAAAGACGAAATGAAGTTCGGCCGCGTTTACGACCTCCACAGCACAAGGCCCGAACTTTTTGAGCTCACTACCGAGGAATTTCCATGGAAGGTTTCGCAAGTTTGGCCGCGTCCACGACCACCCCATTGCAAATGAGGCCGAACGTCACCTCGAGCTCGCCACCAAGGAAGCTCCGACAGAAGGGCGCGAAGAAGCCCTCCTCCCGAAAGGTTCCACAACTATGCCCCGCTACTCTAACTCGAATTCTCAATGAAGTTAAGAGCCAGCCGTCAAAACCTCAAGGACTATGGCCTTTCCAAACGTGCGCGATCGAAGCAAGTAATGCCCCTACCGTCACGACCACGACCACGACACTAAGGAGTACATTCAGCTCCAAGACGAAATTAAAGAGCTCATCAAAAAGGGACGGTGGGATAAATTCCTTCGACGTCGGTCTGAAGCAGAAAAAGATCGGCTAAGAGCGCTGCCATAACGAGAAACTACAAGGTCGGCCGTCTTACGGCGTCATCAACGTTACCCCGGGGAGGGGCTAGATACTTCGACGATTCATCACCTCCCAATGTCAAAGTCAAGAGAAGCATGCTCCAAATTAAAGAGGCCATCATGAGATAGAGGAGGTCGTCTGGACGGAACTTACTGCCCGAGGAAACTCAAAGGAAGAACGCCCCGATGACCCTGAAACAGGGATGTGCTGCCCGTAATTTTTGTTCGAGAAAATTCTTTCCTTCCGATAATATTATTTCTGGATGCAAAAACTGTACGATGACAGCGAAGGAGCAGCCCATAGTTGCCGCATTAGGAACAGGAGGAAAACCTCATCCTAACGCGAGTAGGTCAAAGACCTCTAACCTCGGCTGCAGGAGACGAGATCTCCCCCGTGTCAACATCGGTCGAGGAAAATAAGGTCTTACCAAAGTCGAAGACCTCGTTCACCTTAGATGAGATGGGGGGAGAGACTCGAACGACGGTCCGCATGTGCCCCCATAGCCCGTTAGGAACAAGAGGAAGATCTCGTCCTAACGCGAGCAAAGTCGAAGGCCTCGTTCACCTTAGACGAGATGGGGGAGAGACTCGGACGACGGTCCGCATGTGCCCCCACAGCCCGTTAGGAACAGGAGGAAGACCTCGTCCTAACGCGAGCAAAGTCGAAGGCCTCGTTCACCTTAGACGAGATGGAGGGAGAGACTCGGACGACGGTCCGCATGTGCCCCCACAGTTCGTTAGGAACAGGAGGAAGACCTCATCCTAACGCGAGCAAAGTCGAAGGCCTCGTTCACCTTAACGTGAGCAAAGTCGAAGACCTCGTTCACCTTAGACGAGACGGAGAGAGAGGCTCGAACGACGGTCCGCATATGCCCCCACAGCCCGTTAGGAACAGGAGGAGGACCTCGTCCTAACGCAAGCACCCGCATCAACCTCAGCCAGAGGAGATAAGATCTCCTCCGAGCGATCCTATCAACCTCGGTCAAATAAGGTCTCCCCCGAGCGACTAGGCTGACCTCGGCTGAAGAGTGCCGACTTCGACCTCGGTGAGAGATAGGATTTTTTCTAAGTGACCGAATCAACCTCGGCTAGAGAGCCTCAACTTCAGCATCAACTTTTGCCAGAGATGAAATCTCCCTTGAACTTCGACATGGACCGATACGAAGCTCAGAAGAAAACTTCGGCAGTCGCCTTTTCTACACTCCCTTCCTTCAAGTTTCGAACTCGAAAGTGGGGGGCTAGTGTTGGGGATAAATCCCGCTCCTACCAAAGTCAAGTTCGGTGTCCAGCCTGATGCGGTCAATAGCCATGGAAGAGCTTCAGCGGACGCATCTTAGCTGAACTCCTACATCCGACCGAACTTGTCAGCGGTCGGGCCTCAGCCGAAGTCCTTCAACCGATCGAACTCTCAAGTGGCCGAGCTTCATACTCCCAGCGGTCGAACTCCTCAAGTGACCATTCGTTCAGCCAGTCGAGCTCCTTCGACAACCAGCGTCTGAACTCCTCAGCAGTCGGCAGCGGGCCGAACTACTTAGCTGCCGAACTATTTTTGATTGCTCAATCATCGAGCTTCAGTCAGACTCCTACAAAAGCTGAACTATCTCCGCATCGTTACAGTCAGGCGCCTGCAGAAGCCGAACTCCCTCCAAAGCTTCCTCTCGGGCCGAGCTTCTAAGGAAGCCGGACTCCTTACGGAACCCTCCAGCGATCGGGCTTATATGAAAGTCGGACTTTCTGCAGATTTCTCCAGCGATCGAGCTTCTACGAAAGTCGAACTTCCTACAGACTTCTTCAGTGGATGAGCTTCTCAATGGCCAAACTCCTTATGATAGATTCCTGCAGGCGATTTTGCTACGGTTACACGAGGCAATAACGATCGACATTTATCAGCAATAACGATCGGCAATAACGATCGGTATTGATCAGGACAGTTATGATGCTCATTAACCAAGGCGGTTACAACAAGCTCCCTCTATAAAAAGGACCCTCCGGATATCATTAGGCCAGGTTCTAAAAATTCTTTTTTCTTCCTCAAAAACTCTACCGAGCACTCCATTCCTGTTGACGGGAACTGACTTGAGCGTTGGAGGATCCTGCCGGAGCCACCCCCCATCGGCTCCGAGCGGGACTTTATTTTGTAGGTCCCCGGCGGCAGCCTCATTGGCCTCAACTTCGGCGAACTCCGACGATGACTAGTTTCTGCGTCAACAAGCTCCAAACTGAAGAGATGAGATGGTGAGAGTAGTCAGTGGTAGGTTCTTCTCAGAAGAAAAGATTGATGCTGACTATCCGAATTGAAAAGAAGAAAGAAAGTCCACACCAAAAGATTGCTGGAGTTTATTCGGGGGCCATGGGAGAGGAGGGGGGAGGGGGGTGGATCCTATCGATGCCTAAGTTAAGATTTAGGGAAAATAGTAGAGATTTGAGGAAACGAGAGAGAACAAAAGTGATAGTGAGAGCACATGAGAGAGTATATTCGAAGAAAAGATTTAAATAATTTCATGGTACCTTTAATGTAAATCACATGAAGAACAACCATTTATCGATTCATATGGTGTCAATCGAGATCATATCCAAGGCATATATATCATGTACATAACATTTCGATGATGTTTTAAAGTATTTTTCTACATTTGGTGAGCGGTCAACTTTATAAAGAATCAATGGGGCTAGCATAGAGGTGCAAATAAGCTAAACTGCTCACAAGCTACTTAAGCTCGATTAGACTCGGTCATTATTAGGTTCGACTAGAGCTCAAATAATTTTTTGAGTCAAGATCTAGTAACAACATAATCAATTATATATATATATATATATATATATATATTATTTATAATAAAATTATTAATTATAAGTAGGTTAAAGCTTGAATTCGAGTTCGAGTATGATTTAGTTGATATTTGAATTGGGTGAAGTAGTAGATCTCGAGTATCTAGTTGAGCTTGAGTTTAAAATACTTAAGCTAGATCAATCTCAAATCAAATTTCGAACCTAAATACTTTAAATCCAGTCAAATTCGAGCCTCTAGCTATTTAATTATGATATACTCGATTGCACTCTAGATCGAAGCATCAACATTCTAATATGTTTCATTTTAAGAAAACTAAACCTTGAAAACTCTATCTTGTTACCTCTAATAAGAACAAAGCTAGTTTGGCACGAGATATAAAGCATA
>QRFJ01000663.1:1055761-1119175 GCA_006176705.1 Cocos nucifera | reverse complement strand
CTGCCGGAGCCACCCCCCATCGGCTCCGAGCGGGACTTTATTTTGTAGGTCCCCGGCGGCAGCCTCATTGGCCTCAACTTCGGCGAACTCCGACGATGACTAGTTTCTGCGTCAACAAGCTCCAAACTGAAGAGATGAGATGGTGAGAGTAGTCAGTGGTAGGTTCTTCTCAGAAGAAAAGATTGATGCTGACTATCCGAATTGAAAAGAAGAAAGAAAGTCCACACCAAAAGATTGCTGGAGTTTATTCGGGGGCCATGGGAGAGGAGGGGGGAGGGGGGTGGATCCTATCGATGCCTAAGTTAAGATTTAGGGAAAATAGTAGAGATTTGAGGAAACGAGAGAGAACAAAAGTGATAGTGAGAGCACATGAGAGAGTATATTCGAAGAAAAGATTTAAATAATTTCATGGTACCTTTAATGTAAATCACATGAAGAACAACCATTTATCGATTCATATGGTGTCAATCGAGATCATATCCAAGGCATATATATCATGTACATAACATTTCGATGATGTTTTAAAGTATTTTTCTACATTTGGTGAGCGGTCAACTTTATAAAGAATCAATGGGGCTAGCATAGAGGTGCAAATAAGCTAAACTGCTCACAAGCTACTTAAGCTCGATTAGACTCGGTCATTATTAGGTTCGACTAGAGCTCAAATAATTTTTTGAGTCAAGATCTAGTAACAACATAATCAATTATATATATATATATATATATATATATATATTATTTATAATAAAATTATTAATTATAAGTAGGTTAAAGCTTGAATTCGAGTTCGAGTATGATTTAGTTGATATTTGAATTGGGTGAAGTAGTAGATCTCGAGTATCTAGTTGAGCTTGAGTTTAAAATACTTAAGCTAGATCAATCTCAAATCAAATTTCGAACCTAAATACTTTAAATCCAGTCAAATTCGAGCCTCTAGCTATTTAATTATGATATACTCGATTGCACTCTAGATCGAAGCATCAACATTCTAATATGTTTCATTTTAAGAAAACTAAACCTTGAAAACTCTATCTTGTTACCTCTAATAAGAACAAAGCTAGTTTGGCACGAGATATAAAGCATAGATGTATACGTGCAAATCCATCTTGAAAGGCGCTTCTCAACGACAGACCAACCAGCTAGAGAGAGAGAGAGAGAGAGAGAGAGAGAGAGAGAGGAAGGGAGAGGGAGGTGGAGTGGGGGGTAATGGCTAGCAACTGAGAGAGAGGTGCAAATCCGTCTTTCTATTCCACGGACTCCCGCCCATTTCTACTTACCTTCGTTAAATCAGCTGCCGGGATCATTAACGTGGGGCCCACCGATCAATGGAGTGAGTCCAAATTCCGACATTTCGGGAGAGATGCGAGGAGGCCGTTTTAGGAGATGATTTAATTGGATATGATTCGCCCCAACTGCTCATATATGTATCGACAAAACACCTGCTTTGTTCTATTCAAAAAGACGACCGCCCGTTTTACTTTATTTTTTGGATGGGATGCGGCCGCCCCGCCTCCTGCTTTATTCTATTCCCAATGACGTACTCCCCCTTACATCAGCAGGATTCATGAGATTATATTTATATTCAGTCCCACGGGATAAAGATGGATCGAATAATATAATATCTATTCAGATCCGTTATATACAAATCTATCCAAATATAATTAAATTTTTAATATTTATATTTATATTTATATCTATCAAGAAAAAATTAGTATAAATATAGAGTCCAAATCCAAAAATTTGATTTTATGTGCAACTATATTTAATTTTATTTAATTCTCATGAATTTTTGAAAAAAATTAATGATCATATTTATATAATATTGACTTAATTTATCATCCATTTAATAATATTTTTTATATCATCATTATAAAATTTAATTATCCAACTTATATCCATATCTACATCTATATTCCTATGTATAATTTGTATCCATACCTTCTTAAAATGACTATGAATATAAATGCTTACATCCAACTAACATTCATATATATATATATATATATATATATATATATATATATATATATATATATATATATATATATATATATATGCTAGTATCTCATCCATATTCAATTTGGTTTCAGCTCTATCCATAACCACTATATATAATGTCTCAATAATGGTGGGTAATTTCCAACATCACCAAAATTGCAAGATTGAAATATCACGGAGCATGGGAGTATGCTTTAAAGTGACTCCCTCTCATCCAAAAGAAATATGTCTTCTTTCCAAATGTCACAATCCAAACCGGCTATATTATTAAGCTCTAGCATAGATACAACTGAGCATCCGACAAAACTAGGTCGTATGGTGGATGTGAAATAACAATCCACTTTCAAATTATGAATGTCATCTCATTTTGCTGATCTATTTCTACCCAGCCATAATGTTAGGGTGAGACAACTTTAAAAGAAATAAAAGAAATAGCTTCACAGAAAAAAGACCAAAATAGTTATCAGAAACATGAAATTAACATCAGAAGTTAAACATAGTTCTAGTAACATACTAATAAAAATGGTAGGTTTGATGAGAAGCACTAGCATTGTGTCAGCTATAGTATGATAAAGTAATTATCTAGGCTTCTAAGTGGAAAATAAACTACTTTAAAATCTAGGATGGATGGATCATTCATTTATCCTCTCGTATATTTGGTGAAACAAGAAAAAATAGATGAAAATAATTTTTTCTTTTAATTGGCATAGAAAAAAGAAAAAAAAATGGATAATATCTGTACGATATTTTTACTAAACTATCCTTTGATAAAATAATATTATTATCATTAATTTAAAATACTTATTTATATTAAAAAAATATTAATATAAAAATTTATAATATTTATAATTTATAATTATATAAATATTATATAAATATTTTAATTTAATTTAATTTAATAAATAATTTAATAAATTAATTATATATACCAAAAAATATTTATATATTAATTATACAAATAACTAATTAATTTATAATTTAATTTAAATATTTAATTAATTTTATACAAATAGTTAACAAAAAAGTAAATGTACATAAAAATAGAAGATAATTCTATTTATTTACTTATAATTATAAAAATTATGTTAAAATGAAGATAATTTGTAATAAAATCTAATAGTATAGACTAAATAAAAATATATAAAAATAAAATAAATAAAAAAATGAAGATGTATTAGAATTTTATCAAAAAATTAACAAGGAGTAATTTTGTTAATGTAAAAAAACTATCCCTTACATGTTCCTCCATCCTTCCTTCCTTTCATCTTCCCAACTTAGGAGGATGCAAATCGATTAGATCTAGATGGATTAACAATCCCTTCTTCCATCCATCATTTTTAAGATGTTTTGAATCAAATAATAATAGATGAGGGTCATCCATCTTTCTAATCCTGTCTGTATATCCTTCCTTTCATAAGCCCCAACGAAATTGCTTTTAATATCATATGAAGCTTAGCACAACCACATGAAACATCAGACCAATGGGAATTAATGTTATGCCTAGCCTTACATGGTAGAAAATAATGGTGTCTAAGGCTACAAATGGATCGGGCCCATTTGTAACCTACCCAATCCTGATCCAATCAGTATTTGAAGACCCATGGATTAAATTTGGTTCAAAAATTAAATTGATCTAATTCCAGGTCAAATCCAGGATAGTATTTTTCCAATCAACCTAACCAAACATAAACAATCGGGCAAGATCAGGATCAAGGCCTAACCTAATCCGTTTGCAAACCTAACGTCGTAATTTTTCCAGGGCGCTGCTTGTCAAGTTGTATAACGTTTCACTAAACATAAATCGGTGAGTTACTCCTAAGTACGGTTAAATGAGAAAACAAAAGGCAGCAGCTCAGCTTTTGGCCCTCAAACTGAAAGCATAACTAGCGGCAGTTCTGAATTAGCTCAGCCGGTGGGCTGCATCTTTCTTGATGGTGGGAGTGGGAGTGGGATTGGAAAAAAGTCGACAGTTATTAGCACCGTTGGTTGCTAGCCTCTCTTGTGGTAGTGAAGCATCGTCAACGTTTCTTGCGTGCAGAAACAGTTGGGAAAAAAGCATTTGACTCGACAAGAACTAATGGCAGCAAAATAGAAAAAGAAGGAAATTAATTGCAAAGGTTCATAAGAAAATATAGAAAATTAAGAGAATCAAAAATATGGATTAAGTTATTCAGACATCACAGACACGTCCACTTTCTGACTAAACTAAATGGCCTCATTTACATTTGCATCAATCCTTTTCCTTAATTACCCGGTTAGCTTTTGGATGGAAGACAACAAAAAAATGCGATAAAAATATGCTTTTACCATATCGATAAAATTCTCTAATATGCATTGTTGATGTAGAATCTGATTGATGCTGGATCGAGTTGGAATGGAGAAGAACGAGGTCACCACCGGAGACCTATAAAATAAAATCCCATCCGGAGTCAGTGAGGGTGGCTCTGGTAGGATCCTCCGACGATCAAGTCAGCTCTTCTGGCCAACAGAAATGAAGTGTTCAGCAATGAAAAGTAAGCTAAAAGTTTTAGAGGGGAAAGGAAAGCTTAGAGCTTAGGGTAAGCATATCTGGAGGGTCCCTTTTTATAGGCGGAGCTTGATAGTGACAGTTGCAGCTATCTAATGGCGTGCTGTTCGAAGCTACGTAGAGTTTGGTGCGGAGAGGATGATATCATTAGGCCGATAGTAACAGCCATATCGTCCGATAGTGGTGGGCCACTCGAGGTTTGGCGGAGTCTGTCACGAAAGAGGGCGCCACCTATAGCGTCACCTGTGGCAGACTGATGGTGACTGTTCATTCAGATTTAATAGCCGTGGCTCTGTGAAAGTAGGCATTAATTGATGGACTTCGGTATGCATCAATTTCAGACGACTTCGAACTCTTGGAAGAGTTCAACCGAAGGAAAAGCTCGGAAGGAGTTCAGCCGAAGGGGAAGCTTGGAAAGAGTTTGGCTCCTGTAGGCATCTGGCTGGAAGAGCGCGGAGGAAGTTTGGCTCTCGTGGGCGTCCGACTGGAGTTCGTCAGCTGAGGAGTTCGACAGGCTAAAGAAGTTCGGCAAAGATCAGGCCGGCTGAAGAAGTTCGGCAGGAGCTCGACCGCTGAGGAGTTCGGCCGACTGAAAGAGTTCGGCTAAGACCCGTCCGCTGAAGCTCTTCCGTGGCTACCGGTTGCATTAGACTGAGCATCGAACTAAACTTCGACAGGAGCAGAATTTATCCCCAACAATGGTCCTTCCACTCTCGAGTTCGAAATTCGAAGGAAGGGAGTGCAGAAAAGGCGACTACCGAAGTCCTCTTCTAGGTTCCGTGCTGATTTAGGTTGAAGCTCGGGGGAGATCTCATCTCCAGCCAAAGTTGATGTTGAAGTTGAAGCCCGGGGGAGATCTCATCTCCACCCGAGGTTGAAATAGATCTCGTCTCCTGCGATCGAGGTTGGAGGTTGAGCTCCTCGGGGGCGATGTTGTCTCCAGCAGTCGAGGCTGACACGAAGGAGATCTTCTCTCCTATAGTCGAGGTTGACTCGAGGGAGATCTCATCTCCAACAGCTGAGGTTGAAGCTCGGGAGAGATCTTATCTCCTACAGCCGAGATTGATGCGGATGCTCGGAGGAGATCTTATCTCCTGCAACCGAGGTTGTTGCGGGCGCTCGGAGGAGATCTTATCTCCTGCAGCTGAGGTTGATACGGGTGCTCAGAGGAGATCTTATCTCCTACAGCCGAGGTTTGCCTGGACCGTCAGACGAGATCTTATCTCCTACAACCGAGGTTGTTGCGAGCGCTCGGGGGAGATCTTATCTCCTGCAGTCAAGGTTGGCCCGGACCCTCATGGAAGATCTTATCTCCTACGATCGAGGTTGATGTGAGCACTCGGGGGAGATATTATCTCTTACAGTCGAGGTTGATGCGGACGTCCGGAGAAGATCTTATCTCCTGCAGTCGAGGTTGGCCCGAACCCTCAAGGGAGATCTTATCTCCTACAATTGAGATTGATGCGGGCGCTCGAGGAAGATCTTATCTCCTGCAGTCGAAGTTGGCCCGGGCCCTCGGGGAGATCTTATCTCCTGCAATCGAGGTTGTTGCGGATGCTCTGGGGGAGATCTTATCTCCTGCAGTCAAGGTTGTTACAGGCGCTCAAGGAAGATCTTATCTCCTGCAGCCGAAGTTGGCCCGGACCCTTAGGGAAGATCTTATCTCCTATGACTAAGGTTGATGCAGACGCTCGGAGGAGATCTTATCTCCTGTAGCCGAGGTCGGCCCGGACCCTCGGGGGAGATCTTATCTTCTACGATTGAGGTTGCTACGGGCGCTCGGAGGAGATCTTATCTCCTACAACCGAGGTCGGCCCGGACCCTCGGGGGAGGTCTTATCTCCTGCGGTCGAGATTGATACGGGCGCTCGGGGAAAATCTTATCTCCTACAGTCGAGGTTGTTGTGGATGCTCGGGGGAGATCTTATCTCCGAGGTTGGCCCGGACCCTCAGGGGAGATCTTATCTCCTAAGGTCGAGGTTGATGCAGACACTCGGAAGAGATCTTATCTCCTGCAGTCGAGGTTGGCCTGGACCCTCGGGGGAGATCTTATCTTTTGCAGCCAAAGTTGTTGTGGGCGCTCGGAGGATATCTTATCTCCGAGATTGGTCCGAACCCTCAGGAAAGATCTTATCTCCTACGGTCGAGATTGACGCGGACGCTCGAAGGAGATCTTATCTCCTACAGTCGAGATTGGCTCGAACCTTTGGAGAAGATCTTATCTTCTGTAGCCGAGGTTGCTGCGGGCGCTCAGAGAAGATCTTATCTCCTGCAGCCGACCCCTCGGAAGAGATCTTATCTCCTGCAGCGAGGTTGCTGTGGGCACTCGGAGGAGATCTTATCTCCTACAGTCGAGGTCAGCCCGGACCCTCGGGGAGATCTTATCTCCTGCGGCCAAGATTGCTGCGGGCGCTCGGGAGAGATCTTATCTCCTGCAGTCGAGGTCGGCCTGGACTCTCGGTGGAGATCTTATCTTCTGCAGCTGAGGTTGGCTCGGACCCTCGGAGAAGATACGGGCCTCGGGGGAGATCTTATCTCCTGCAGCCGAGGTTGGCCCGAACCCTCAGGAGAGATCTTATCTCCTGTGGTCGATCTTCTGCGGTCGAGATTGCTGCGAATGCTCGGGGAGATCTTATCTCCTGCAGCCGAGGTCGGCCCGGACCTCAAGGAAGATCTTATCTTCTACGATCGAGGTTGATGCGGATGCTCGGAGGAGATCTTATCTCCTGCAGTCGAGGTTGATGCGGACGCTTGGGAAAGATCTTATCTCCTACAGTCGAGGTCGGTCTGGACCCTCGGAGGAGATCTTATCTCCTACGGTCGAGGTTGCTGCAGGCGCTCGGGGGAGATCTTATCTCCTGCATCGAGGTCGGCCCAAATTTTTGGAAGAGATCTTATCTTCTACGGCCAAGGTCGGCCCGGACCCTCGGAGAAGATCTTATCTTATGCGGCCAAGGTTGATGCGGGCGCTCGAGAGAGATCTTATCTCCTACAGCCGAGGTTGGCCCGGACGCTCGGGGAAGATCTTATCTCCTGCAGTCGAGGGTTGTTGCGGACGCTCGGGGGAGATCTTATCTCCTGCAGTCAAGGTTGGCCCGGACCCTCAGGGGAGATCTTATCTTCCTATGGTCGAGGTTGATGCGGATGCTCGGGGGAGATCTTATCTCCTACAGTCGAGGTTGATTCGGACCCTCGGGGGGGATCTTATCTCTTGTAGGCGAAGGTTGCTCCGGGCGCTCGGGGAGATCTTATCTCCTACAATCGATCCTTGGGGGAGATCTTATCTCCTGCAGTCGAGATTGCTTCGGACGCTCAGAGGAGATCTTATCTCCTGCAGTCGAGGTCGGCCCGGACCCTCGGGAGAGATCTTATCTCCTACGGTCGAGGTTGCTGTGGGCGCTCGAAAGAGATCTTATCTTCTACAGCTGAGGTCGGTCTGAACCCTCAAGGGAGATCTTATCTCCTGTAGTCGAGGATGGTGCAGACGCTCGGGGGAGATCTTATCTCCTGCAGCCGAGGTTGGCCCGAACCCTCAGGAGAGATCTTATCTCCTACGATCGAGGTTGATGCGGGCGCTTGGGGAAGATCTTATCTTTTGCAGTCGAGGTCGGCCCGGACCCTCGGGGGAGATCTTATCTCTTGCAATCGAGATTATCTCGGACGCTCGGAAGAGATCTTACCTCTAGTCGAGGTTGTCTCAGTCGCTCAGAAGTGATCTTATCTCTAGCCAAGGTTGACACGATCGCTCGAGAGAGATCTTATCTCTAATCGAGATTATTTTGGACGCTCAAAAGAGATCTTATCTCTAGTCGAGATTATCTCGGTCGCTCGGAAGAGATCTTATCTCTAGCCAAGGTTGACATGGTCGCTTGGAAGAGATCTTATCTCTAGCCGAGGTTGAAGAATTTTGATCGACCATGTTAGGACGAGGTTCTTCTCCTATTCCTAATACGGCCATTATTAACTGCTTCTTTCTGTCATCACGTAGTTTTTGTACCAAGAAATAGTATTATTAAAATAAAAAAAATTTATTGAAAGAAAGTTACTGGCAGCGAATCTTCGGATTTTTTATGTTCCAGGGTTGTGAGAGCGTTGTCCCTCTGAGTTCCTTCAGGCGATAAGCTCCGAGCTGGGCGATCTTCTCCATCTCATGCTGGCCTTCTCAATTTGGGGCGAACTCCTCTTGGCTTTGACGCTGGAAGATGATGGATCGTCGAAGTACCAAGCTCCTCCCAGACGTGGCCTCGATGATATAGGAGACGACCGACCTTTCTGTTGTTCCTTCGTCATTGGTGGTTCTGGCTATGACAGCGCCCTCGGTCGATCTTTTCCTATTTCAGACTGGCGTCCGAGGAAGTTGCTATCTTATTTTTGAGATTGATGCACTGATCAATCTTATTTTTTTCAAAGTTAAGAAAAGTTACCATCTTATTAAATTTTAAGTATCACTACCGAGATGTTTGTTTCAAACTATAGATATATTTCTTCAATTTACAAACTAAATGCTTTCTTTCATTTTTCTGAAAATCCTCAAGTTGTTTCATATACACTTTCTCACTAAGATTATCATTTAGAAAAATAGTTTTAACATCCATTTAATGAAGCTCCATATCATAATGAGCCACTAAAGACATGATGATCTTGAAAGAATCCTTTGAGCATCCTAGAGAGAAAATTTCAGTATAGTCTATTTCTTCTCTCTGAGTAAAGTCTCTAGCAACCAATCTAGCCTTGAAATGCTTAATTTTTCTCTTAAAATATTTCTTAGTCTTGTATATCTACTTGCATCTAGTAGGTTTATAATTCTTAGAAGGGTCAACAAGCTTCCACTTTTTATTGCTAGACATAGATTTCATCTCCTTCCTTCATAGCACTTATCCATAATTTAGACTAAGGACAACTCATAACATTATGATATGTTACTGAATCAACCACATACCCAATGTCATAATCACTTTTTCTAAGGTAGACAAAAAAATCATCAGGAATGGCAGGCCTCTTCTGTCTGGCAAATCTTCTTAATGACATCTTCTCAATAGGCTGAACTAGTTGAAGACTCTCAACAGGAGCAGGAGGATCATGGTCTTGAGCTTCCACTCTATCAATGCATGTAGGAACTGTATTGTCATATCAGACTTGAACTTATGGCACTCATTCCTCTTATGATAATTCTTATGCTTCTTTAAATATTGAGAATATAGTTGTAAAGCATTTTAAGATTAAAGATAAATCCTCAATGCTATGGCACTCATTCCTCTTATGGCCTTTTTTTTATAGTGGAATACCTAATATTTTTTCTAATGACAGCTTTGGGATCTCCTACAAAATAATTCTAACTGAAGTTGTTACCATGCCTTTTAGCATCCTTAGATTGTCTAGGAGTTGCAGGTTTATGCCTTTTCTAACTCAAAAAATCCTTACTAGAATGGATTTTGAATTAAAAGAAAAGAAAGGCACTCTCACTATTTTCTTTCTAAAGCTTTTCTTCTTTAGTAACATATTTGGTGATTAAGTCATTAACACTCCATGTTTCATTCAAATTATTATAGAAAATTTTGATCTAGAAGAATTCAGTAGGTAAAAAATTCAAAGTATGAGGTACAAGAATATAATCAAGCAGGTCAATTTTGAGATCCTTAAGCTTGGTTTAGAGAAGAACCATTTTAATTAGAATACATTTTCTGACACCTCCAATATTATCATATCTTATGGTCATCAATTCTTTTATTAGGCATCTCAACTTAGCATTGCTAGACATAAGGTATCTCTACTTTATAGCATTAAATAGCTCTTTAGTATTATTGATCTTTGGCAGACCACTCAAAAGATGTTCAGAAACAAACCTCTAATAATAATCAAGCTAAGCCTAGTAGGCTTTTTCCATTTGACAAAGTGATCCTTTTATTCAGGTGTACTTTGATCAATAAGATCATCAAGTTTATTTTCATGCAATGCTAGATCAATATCAGCAATTCCAAAAGTAAATTCTATGGCTTGCTTTCATCTCTTATAATTTGACCCAGTCAAGATCTCAATGATAACATTATTATTATTAACAACGAATGAGACTGTATAATCAAATAGCAGAAAATGCAAAATATTAGTCAATGGGCATATAAATATGAACAATATAGTCTTTTAACAACATATGTTATAAACAAGAGCCCAAACACAATATTATATATTCCTCTTTAGGCAGAATATATAATATGCATAGCTATTCTTCACATGAAGCCACAAGTAAAAAAAAAAAAAACAATAGTAGCATTTAGAAGCCTATCCCCTTTGGGCAGATAGATCCCAAAAGCTAGAGTATCCTCGCAACACAATGCTTCATGCAATATTTTTTTCTATTAAAACATACAATAACCCTTTTTGGGCAGGTGATTGTATGCTATTACTAGAAAATATCTCCCTCATGATGAAAAATTCTATGGACTGACATAAACCACTTTGGTGATAAATATTTATATCAATCTACAAAATTATCCATACAGAAAATTAAATATTCAAATAAATATAAATCGGCATACTTTAATGACATGTATGCCCATAAATAATCAAGTTTAAAATGAGATACTTAACAATATGCACCAAACTGATCATATTACAACATAATATCGCATTCCAAATCCACAGATTTGTATAGCTTAAATAAATAATTTAGCTTTTAGCCTATTTAACCTCCTAAAAGGAAGATGAAAGTATATAAAATATATGCAACCAGGGAGAATCTAAGCTACCAGAGAGTCTATCACTTGCCAAAAAATAATTTTCCAAGCTATTATATCTCAAAAAATATTTCAAAAAAAGGCATATTATGTCACATAATTAAAAAAATATTAAAAAATTAATTTTTTGAGGGTTATCATGAGAAATGATCCTTTTCAAGGAGTAATCAGAAGTTTCTAAAAGACTATTATAAAATAACAAATTTTAGTAGGGGCTAAATAGTAACACTAGAATATTTTATACCATGAATTTGATTATAGGGACTAAACTGTATTTTTTTTGTGTACTTAAAATTAGATATTGCATTTAATAGGGATTAAATTGCAAAATTTTTTTCATAACTCAAAACACCAAATCGAGTTTGGATTTTGGGTAGAAACCCAAAATCCAAAAACTTGTTTGTCCATCATCTCCCTCACAATTGGGTGGTGGAAAGAGGGCCAATCAGGTGCCTCTTTCACCTCAAAATCTAGCCCGATGCGGTAGGAAAAGGACCAACTGACAGACTACCGATGTCTCCCATTCACCTACCGCCAATAGCCGCTAGTGATTAAGGTGAAATTGCTGGTGTTCCTCCTTTGTCAATGCATAGTGAAAGAGAGGAGTGCTGGGCTTATGTGGTCCATCTCATCGACCATCGTCCTCTCTTTGGCCATCTTGATCGGTTGTCGGAGCCAATCTACACCGCACCATTGGTAGGACGAAGACCAACAATCATAGAAAACCTTTTTTTTTTTGTTTGTTTGATGGGAGGATGGAGAACACCAGGGGCTATGGAGAAAATGATGCCAATCATCGTAGGTGGCACCGTGTTGG
Organism: Cocos nucifera; assembly: GCA_006176705.1. Taxonomy (NCBI): domain Eukaryota; kingdom Viridiplantae; phylum Streptophyta; class Magnoliopsida; order Arecales; family Arecaceae; genus Cocos; species Cocos nucifera. Next base: position 1,107,103 of record QRFJ01000663.1, on the reverse strand, counting down.
ATGACCGCCTATGGAAAGAAAAGGGGTCGGCCATTGAAGGGAAGGAGGGCACGGTGGGGAAGAACCATTGGCCACCTTTTTTTTTAATTTAATTCTAATCCTCTACAAAAATCTATGGCTCTGATATCAATTTTTAAAATTTTTTTCATGGATCTTATGCAGAAGATTAGAATACAAGATTATTATTCTAAAATTTATGATGCGTACTTATGTTCGCCATTGATTCCCAATCACAGAGATGCTCAAATGCACACCAAGGGCTAAGTTTTTCTCTCCAATTTTCTTTCAACAAGCTGCTATTCGATGGGCAAGCCTAAGAACTAATCTTATGATATTTATAAAAAGTGAAGAGAAGACCTATCAATTTAAAACTAATCCTAATAGGCCCTTCCATTACGGACTTAAGTTGAATTAAGGTCTACACTATGCTGCCCCAACTACACCACCCAATATAAGATATGCATAGCCCAAAACATAAGGATCACTAATAATATTGGACTTACATGCATATCTATTAACCCAAATTATATAATTATCTTATTTTTAATAAAATAAAATAATTAATTAATGATAGTTCATAATCAAAAAATTTTTAAAAGATTTTCTTTCAAACTTAGATCGTGTGCCCATGAGAGAGAGAGAGAGGAGGATGTCATTTTGAACATACAGCTGCCCCCCCCCCCCCCCCCCACCCGTCACACATTCCATTGATATGAAATGGACAAAGGCCTGGGAGCCTAAAACAAAGGGAACAGATGGAAGGTTAGCTCTCATATCAGCCAAGTCTTCCACCCAACCAACTCTACGGGTGCATTTGGTTGAGAAAAATCTGGCATGAAAAAATAATTTCTATGTCAGATTACTATGTTAGATATGAAAAATAGAAGAAAGATGATAAAAAAATTGATGGACTACACGCTTATTTTTTGGATAGAGAAGATAGAATAAATACCTTAGGAGGATTGATATTTGACAAATTTTTAAGTGGTGGTAATCCGTACTTGATAAATATATCCCAAATAAAGCTGCATATATAATCATTGATTTTATTTTAATGTCTTTCCAAAATTATTTAATAAAAAATTTTTGCAAAAAAATTAATATGGATATAGCATTATATAAAAAGCTATGTGATTATAGTTATCATATAAAAAGCTAATTGGAGATGATAATACTATCTTAGTATTAAAAAATTATTTTATATTAAAAGATATCTTTTTTGGTATTATTTTTTGAAGTAATTTTTTTACCAACAAAACATAGTAAAAATTATTTTTTCTCTACAATCATTTTTTGGAGTCATTTGGTTGGTGGTAACCTGGCATGAAAAAATGATTCCCATGTTAGATTACTATGTTTGGTATAAAAAGTGAAAGAGAGATGGTAAAAATTAAAAGTGGTGGGCTCCATGTTTATTTTTCGAAGAGAGAAGGTTAAATAGATATCATGAAGGATTGGTATTTTATAAATTTTTTAGTAATGGTAATCCATTCTTGACAAAAATATCCTCAATAAAACTGCATATACCACCATTGAATTTATTGAAATGTCTTTCCAAATTCATTCAATAAAGAACTGTTCTAAAAAAATTAAGATGAAGATGACATTATACAAAGAGCTATAAATTATAGTCATTGTATAAATTTGGAGATGATAATGCTATCTAATATTAAAAAAATATTTTATATTGAAGGATATATTTATAAATTTAATTATATTTCTATATAAATTTATTTCCAACAAAATATACTAATTTTTTTTTTAGTATCATCTTTTGAAATAATTTTTTCATCAATCAAGTATGTTAAAAATTATTTTCTTCTACAATTATTTTTTTAGATAAATAATTTTTAAAAATTATCATATCATGCCATAATCTAATATATCCCACCTACCAAATCTAAATTTTAGATAAATAAATTTTAAAAATTATCATATTATCTCGTAAACTAAAATATCGCAACCAAACGGATGCTGCAAGGATTACATGATTACCAACCTACTGGAATATCGGTTCCTGAGAACCCCAATCCGCATCCATGCAAACGCACCAATCAATGATATATCAAAGGGTGAACCGGGGATCTCTCTTTTTACTCTTCTTGGTCGCAGTAACCCTGTTGGCTCAAAAACGAGGTGGCATGAACTAATACCATCTCCCTCCACTTTGTACACCATATTATATATTAATAATATTTATATCTACGGGGGAAGCACCTTACTTCCTCCGGCTTCTTCCAAAAAACAAAAAAAAAAAAAAAAAAAAAAAAGTCTCCAACAGAAACACCCACAAACAAAACCGGACCCTATTCCCCCGAATGCATCACCACAATTCTAATCCATATGCATGGAACTCTAACTCACAATGTTTCTGTATGCATTTTATCCGGTGCATGATGAAAATAGCCGAGAAAAGGAATGCTTAAAGCTTACCGTCAGTACTAGGCTGGCCAAGAACTCGAACGGTGGCCACCGAGACACCCAACAAAAGGAAGAATCATATCACCATGTTGGGCAAGCTCATGTATCCAATGTTCACCGTCGCCCACTTCTCCCTGTATTCCAAATGACCCTTTCCGAGCTACCGGGCTATTTGTAATCCCTCTTAGAATGTGCATACTACGTCAACGGCATCTTAGTTCCCCTCCACCCGAACAGCATGCAGCAACGTCCGCAAACTAGCCAGCACGCTACACGTTGACATGGATCGAGTATGCGGGCCCCAATTTTCCCCCGCTTGCGTCCGACCCACGATTCACGGTAAAGGTGGCGTCTTGCTCTCCGTGTAGTAAGTATATGGAGGTCGACGGCTCCTGCGAGAGGAGATGCATTTGAAACCGTCAAATGTATGACGCACGTACGCTCATGGGGAGCCTAATCAAGCTGTTCACCGAGGGAGAACCACATAGCAGAATTGGTTTCTATACTAGCATAATCATACTCATATTTATTTTATTTGATATATCTAGATATAGATATAGATATTAATTGAATATAAAAATTTATAGTCATATTTATAAATTAGATATTAAAAGAATAAATATAATATAGATAATATTGAGGATAAATTTTGCTCCTGCCGAAGTCCAATTCGATCCTCAGCCTAATACAACCAGTAGCCACGGAAGAGCTTCAGCGAATGGGTCTTAGCCGTACCCCTTCAGCCGACTGAACTTCTCAACGGTCGAGCTCCTTCGGACTCTCAGCAGTCGGACCAAACCCCTGCAGCCGACCGAACTCCTAGCGACTGAGCTCCTTGGACTCCCAGCGGCCGAGCTCCTTCGAACCCCTTCAGCCGGCCTAACTGCATAGCGGCCGAGTTCCTTCGAACCCCTTCAGCCGGTCGAACTACTTAGCGGCCGAGCTCCTTGGACTTCCAGCGGCCGAGCTCCTTCGAACCCCTTCAGTCGGTCTAACTGCATAGCGGCCGAGCTCCTTCGAACCCCTTCAGTCGACCAAACTGCTTAGCGGCCGAGCTCCTTGGACTCCCAGCAGCCGAGCTCCTACCGAACTCTCCAACGATCGAGCCTTAGCCGCGCACCTCCAGCTAGACGCCTACGGGAGCCGAACTCCTTCCGAGCTTCCTCTTCAGGAGTCCAAACTCCTCCGAAATGGGTACACGTTAAAGTCCTTCAACCCTTCATTCGACCTCGAGCGGCTCAGTATCAAGACAGCTGCAGCCATCACCATCAGTCCGCCGCAAGCAACAGCGATCCGCTACCAAGAGGCGATGGCTGTCACCATCAACCTGCTGCAGACGGCGCCTTCCCCTAAGACTGACTCCGCCGGACCTCGAGCGACCTACCAGCACGCGGCTACAGCTGTCACCATCAAGCTCTGCCTATAAAAAAGACCCTCCTGATATGCTAACTCTAACCTCTAATCTCTAAGCTCTAAGCTCTCCTCTTCTTCTCTAAGCTCTATGGAGCTCATTCCCGAGCACTCCATTCCTGTTGGCCAAAGCTGACTTGATCATCGGAGGGTCCTGCCAGAGCTACCCCACCGGCTCCGAATGAGACTTTATTTTGCAGGTCCCCGACGGCGACCTCGTCCACCTCCGCTCTAGCTGATTCCGGCAACGACCAGATTCTGCGTCAATAGATTGGCACTAGAGGAAGGGCATGAACCTCCGAGGTTTTCTTATTCTTAAAGGAGTGCTCGACGATGATTTCTTTCTTTCCTCTTCAGAGATCTCTCTTCTTCCTCACTAGAATTCTTTTTCAAAGAGAAAATGCCTCCTAGGAGAGCTACGACTCCGCAATCAGCGGCCTGCGCGCCAAATCCATCTGCTCTCGTTTCAATCCCGGCAACCCAGGTTCCACTCGAAGCCACTGCAGATGTGGAGCAGTTCAACCTGCTGGTCGGGTTCGTGGCCCCAATTAGATGATACAGACCGTGCGACAACCTTCGACAGAGACTTTGCCAGCAAACCCGCCATGAGGACGCGAGGAACCAGCCTTAAGGAAGAGCATTTGGACATACCAATCGCACTTAGGAAGGAGAAACGGAGAGCAAAAGTTTCCCCATAAAAGATTTCGCAAGGAGGCGGAACGAAGTTCGGCCGCATCCACGACCTCCCCGCGCAAGCGAGGCCGAACTCCCCTCGAAGCTCATCATCAAGGAAGCCCCAACAAAGGGGCATGAAGTTCTCCCGCAGAAGATTTCGTGGGAAAGCGGAATGATGTTCGGCGCAAGCGAGGCCGAACTCCCCCTCGAGCCCATCATTGAGGAAGCCCCGACAGAGGGGCATGAACTTCTCCCACAGAAGGTTTCGCAAGGAGGCGAAACGAAGTTCGGCCGCATCCACGACCTTCATAGCGCAAGCGAGACCGAACTTCCCTCGAAGCTCATCATCAAGGAAGCCTCGATAAAGGGGCATGAAGTTCTCCTATGAAAGATTTCGCGAAAAAGCGGAATGAAGTTCGGCGCAAGCAAGGCCGAACTTCCCCTCGAGCTCGTCATCGAGGAAGCCCCGACAGAGGGGCATGAACTTCTCCCGCAGAAGATTTCGCAAGGAGGCAGAAAGAAATTCGGCCGCGTCCACGACCTCCCCAGCACAAGGAGGCCGAACTTTTCTCGAGCTCACCATCAAGGAAGCCCCAACAAAGGGGCATGAAGTTCTTCCGTAGGTTTCACAAGAGGATGGAATGAAGTTTCGGCCGCGCTTACGACCTCCCCAGCGCAAGCAAGGCCCGAACTTTTCGAGCTCGCCACCAAGGAAAGCCTCCGACAGAAGGGTGTGCAAAGAAGTCCTCCTTTCCGAAAGGTTCCGCGACTACGCCCCCCGCAATGCTCCTCGAACTCAAATTCTCATGGAAGTTAAGAACCAGCTACCAAGACCAGAAGGAATTATGACCTCCTCCAAAGGCATGCACGATCGAAGCAAGTAATGCCTCTACCATTGCGACCATGGCCACGACACTGAGGAATGCATTCAGCTCCGAGATGAAATTGAGGAGCTCGTCTCATCTCGGAGCTCGTCAGAAAGGGCGGCTGGGTAAATTCCTTCGACGCCAGCCTGAAGCAGGAGAAGATCGGCCAAGGGTGCTGCCGTAGCCAGAAACGATAAGAAGGTCGGCCGCCTCACGGCGTCATCAACGTTACCCTTGGGAGGAGCTTGGTGCACTTCGGCGATTCGTCATCTCCAAGCGACAAAACCAAGAGAAGCTTGCTCCAAATTGAAGAAGGCCAGCATGAGATAGAGGAGATCGTCCAGCCCGGGCCTTGTTGTCCAAGAAAATCCGGAGGAATAACGCCCCCACGACCCTAAAATGGGGATGTGCTGCCCGTAACTTTTTCTCGGTAAAATTCTTTCCCTTCAATTATATTATTACTGGGTGCAAAAACTCTATGATGATAGGAAAGAAGCAGTCAATAGTTGCCGTGTTAGGAATAAGAGGAGAACCTTATCCTAACACGAGCAGGTCAAAGACCTTCAATCTCGATTGTAGGAGATAAGATCTTCCCCGAGGCAACCTCAATTGTAGGAGATAAGATCTCCCCCAAGGCAAACTCGACTACAGGAGATAAGATCTCCCCCGAGCACCTGTATCAACCTCGACTGTAGGAGATAAGATCTCTTCCAAGGCAACCTCGGCTGCAGGAGATAAGATCTCCCCCGAGGGTTCGGGCTAACTTCAGCGACAGGAGATAAGATCTCTCCCAAAGCAAACTCGGCTGCAGGAGATAAGATCTCCTCCGAGCGCCCGCATCAACCTCGACTGTAGGAGATAAGATCTCTTCCGAGGCAACCTCGGCTGCAGGAGATAAGATCTCTCCCGAGGGTCCAGGATAACTTCGGCAGCAGAAGATAAGATCTCTTCCGAGGCAAACTCGGCTGCAGGAGATAAGATCTCCTCCGAGCACCTACATCAACCTCGGCTGCAGGAGATAAGATTTCCTTCGAGGCAACCTCAGCTGCAGGAGATAAGATCTCCCTCGAGGCAAACTCGACTGTAAGAGATAAGATCTCTCTCGAGCGATAATCTCGACTAGAGATAAGATCTCTACCGAGCGACCGAGCCAACCTCGGCTAGAGATAAAATCTCTCTCGAGTAACCACGTCAATCTCGGTCAAAGATAATATCTCTCCCCAGCGACAATCTCGGCTAGAGATAAGATCTCTTCCGAGCGACCGAGTCAACCTCGACTAGAGATAAGATCTCTCTCGAGCGATCGAGCCAACCTCAACTAGAGATAAGAACTCTCTCGAGCGACACAACCTCGACTAGAGATAAGATCTCTCCCGAGCTCCCGAGCGACAAACCTCGGCCAGAGATAAGATCTCTCTCGAGCGACCGAGCCAACCTCGGCTAAAGATAAGATCTCTCCTGAGCGACAACCTCAGCTAGAGATAAGATCTCTCCCGAGCGACCATGGACAACCTCGGCTAGAGATAAGATCTCTCCCGAGCGACTGAGTCAACCTCAGCCAAAGATGAGATCTCTCCCGAGTGACAACTTCGGCTAGAGATAAGATCTCTCCTGAGCGACCAAGTCAACCTCGGCCAGAGATAAGATCTCTCCCGAACAACAACCTCGGTTAGAGATAAGATCTCTCTCGAGCGACCACGTCAACCTCGGCTAGAGATAAGATCTCTCCTGAGTGATCGAGCCAACCTCGGCTAGAGACAAGATCTCTTTCGAGTGACAACCTCGACTAGAGATAAGATCTCTCCCGAGCGATCAAGCGACAACCTCGGCCAGAGACAAGATCTCTCCTAAGCAACAACCTCAGCTAGAGATAAGATCTCTTTCGAGCGACAACCTCGGCCAGAGATAAGATCTCTCCCGGGCGACCGAGCCAACCTCGACTAGAGATAAGATCTCTCTCGAGTGACAACCTCAGCTAGAGATAAGATCTCTCCCGAGCGACCGTGGACAACCTTGGCTAGAAATAAGATCTCTTCCGAACGATCGAGTCAACCTCGGCCAAAGATAAGATTTCTTCCGAGCGATTGAGACAACCTCGGCTAGAGATAAGATCTCTTCCGAGCGATCGAGTTAATCTCGATCAGAGATAAAATCTCTTTCGAGCGACCGTGGATAACCTTGACCGTAGACAACCTCGGCCAGAGATAAGATCTCTTTCGAGCGTCCGAGACAACCTCAGCCAGAGATAAGATCTCTCCCGAGCGACCGAGCCAATCTCGGCCAGACATAAGATTTCTCCCGAGCAACAACCTCGACTAGAGATAAGATCTCTCTCAAGCGACCGCGTCAACCTCGGATAGAGATAAAATTTCTTTCGAGCGACCGAGCCAACCTCGGCTAGAGATAAAATCTCTTCCGAGTGACAATCTCGGCTAGAGATAAGGTCTCTTCCGAGTGACAACCTCGGTTAGAGATAAGATCTCTCTCTCGAGCGACAATCTCGGCCAGAGATAAGATCTCTTCCGATCGACAACCTCGACCAGAGATAAGATCTCTCCTGAGCGACCGTGGATAACCTCGACTAGAGATAAGATCTCTCCTGAGCGATCGAGTCAACCTCGGCCAGAGATAAGATCTCTTCCGAGCGACAATCTCGGTCAGAGATAAGATCTCTCCCGAGCGACAACCTCAACTAGAGATATGATCTCTTCCGAGCGACCGAGTCAAACCTCGACTAGAGATAAGATCTCTCTCAAATAACCGAGCCAACCTCGGCCAAAGATAAGATCTCTTCCGAGCGACAACCTCGGCTAGAGATAAGATCTCTTTCGAACGATCGCGTCAACCTCGGCTAGAGATAAGATCTCTCCCGAGCGATTGAGCCAATCTCAGCTAGAGATAAGATCTCTTTCGAGCGACAACCTCAGCTAGAGATTGAATCTCTTCTGAGCGACCGAGCGACAACCTCGACCAGAGATAAAATCTCTTCCGAGTGACAACCTCGACCAGAGATAAGATCTCTTTCGAGCGACCGAGCCTACCTCGGCTAGAGATAAGATCTCTCCCAACGACCATGGACAACCTCAGCTAGAGGTAAGATCTCTCCCGAGCGATCGAGTCAACCTCGGTCAGAGATAAGATCTCTCTCGAGCGACCGAGACAATCTCGACTAGAGATAAAATCTCTCTCGAGCGACCGAGTCAACCTCGGCTAGAGATAAGATCTCTCTCGAGCGATCGTAGACAACCTCGAACGTGGACAACCTCGGCCAGAGATAAGATCTCTTCCGAGCGCCCGAGATAACCTCGGCCAGAGATAAGAACTCTCCCGAGCATCCGAGCCAACCTCGACAAGAAATAAGATTGAAGACAACCTCGATCAGAGATGAGATCTCTCTTGAGCGACCGTGTTAACCCCGACTGCAGATCAGATCTCTCCCAAGCATCCATATCAATCTCGGCAGGATATGAGATCTCCCTCGGGCTTCAATTTTAGCACCAACTTCATCTGGAGATGAGATCTCTCTCCGAGCTTCGACCTGAACCAGCATGGAGCTCGGAAGAGAACTTCGACAGTCGTCTTTTCTGCACTCCCTTTCTTTGAGTTTCGAACTCGAAAGTGGAGGAACTATTGTTGGGGATAAACTCCACTCCTGTCGAAGTCCAGTTCGATCCTCAGCCTAATGCAACCAGTAGCCGAGGAAAAGCTTCAGTAGATGGATCTTAGCCGTACCCCTTCAGTCGGCCAAACTCCTCAGTGGTCGAGCTCCTTCGGACTCTCAGCGATCGGACCAAACCCTTGCAGCCGATCGAACTCCCAGCGGCCGAGCTCCTTAGACTCCCAGCAGCCGAGCTCCTTCGAACCCCTTCAGCTGGCCTAACTGCATAGCGGCCGAGCTCCTTCAAACCCCTTCAGTCGATCGAACTGCTTAGCGGCCGAGCTCCTTCGAATCCCTTTAGTCGGCCTAACTGCATAGCGGCTGAGCTCCTTCGAACCCCTTCAGTCGATCGAATTGCTTAGTGACCGAGCTCCTTGGACTTCTAGCAATCGAGCTCCTACCGAACTCCCCAACGACCGAGCCTTAGCCGCATACCTCCAGCCAGAAGCCTACGGGAGCCGAACTCCTTCCGAGCTTTCTCTTCAGAAGTCCGAACTCCTCCAAAATGGGTACATATCAAAGTCCTTCAATCTTTCATTCGATCCCGAGCGGCTCAATATCAAGACAGCTACAGCTATCACCATCAGTCTGCCGCAAGCGACAGCGATCCGCTACCAGACGGCGATGACTGTCACCATCAATCCGCTACAGATGACGCCTTCCCTTGGGACTGACTCCGTCGGACCTCGAGCGGCCCGCCAGCACACGGCTACAGCTGTCACCATCAAGCTCCGCCTATAAAAAGGACCCTCCTGATACGCTAACTCTTACCTCTGATCTCTAAGCTCTAAGCTCTCCTCTTCTTCTCTAAGCTCTGTGGAACTTATTTTCGAGCACTCCATTCCTATTGGCCAGAGCTGACTTGATCATCAGAGGGTCCTGCCGGAGCCACCCCTCATCGACTTCGGACGGGACTTTATTTTATAGGTCCCCGATGGCGACCTCGTCCACCTCCGCTCCAGCTGATTTCGGCGACGACCAGATTCTGCATCAATAAATAACATTCAAATAATTAAATTTTATGATCATAGAATCAAAAATATTATTAAATAGACGATAAATCAATTTATAGTATCTTAATTTGATTATTTATTTTTTAAAAAAAATCATGAGTGCTATATAAAATTAAATAAATTATAAATAGAATCATATTTTATTTTACTAAAAAAAGAATAAGATATTTATATATAGATTGAGTAGTTGTCTATCTATATCTACGTTCATTTTTTTTTTATGGATATGAATATTAGTTGGATGTTTAAATTTTTATTTATATCTAGATAGATTTAAATATAAAAATAGATCCGAATAGATATTATTCAATCTATTTTCATTCTTATATTCAAGGCTTACACTTGTAGAACCATGTAAGCAACGCTTTCCATGGATCATGTCAATCTATGAAGGCAAAACAAAAGCATCGATTATGATGGTAAGTAGTAACTTGATTTGGTTTATTTGATGCGCTATGAACTAAAGCTGGATTGCTGTCTTCACCCAGAGTCTTCTATGCACTGCTTCAATGTATAATGAGTTGGGTTGCTAACTTTTTCTTAATTTTCTTTTATGTTCTTTTCTTTTCTTTTGTTTTTTTTTGATAGAAGTGGTCACCAACCTAAATTAAACTTGAGTAAAAGTCATCTATCCTCTGCATTAGCTTGCAAGTGGTAGTTGTCTAGCCTTCTTCTGTGCCGGTTGGGTTGCTGACCTTACCGACCATACTCTGAAAAAATGACCCAGTCATGAAAATAGAGTCTCTTTATTTGTCAGCTAAAAGGGAAGAGAAATTATGTCTTATACTATATACACCACATGATCATGCATGTACGCAATCAATCATAGCCACTCATTCCTACAAAGATGCATCGATGGGTGCTTGATAGATGGACTTATCAGAACGAGCGGTTGTGATTGGTTGCGTGCATATGACTACGTGGTGTACATAGTGTAGGGTAAGATTTTTAGGATAGGGATTACTCCTTTTAAAAGACTAGGGTGAGATGGACTTTGACTTGGGTGGCCTATACCTTTCATTAATAAAATCGGATGCCTGACCTCCCTTTTCCTCGAAAAAACAAAAAAGACTTTGACTTGGGTGACACACAATGGATGAGATTAACTTCGAGTTGGGTGAACAAGGGAAATTATTGATTAGAATTGTTTTATCACGTGGACTTTGACCATTTAATAAAACATCACTGCATCATTCAATGGAATTAAACAAATCCACCAAAAGTTAGATTAGAAATGACTAACCATGATTAACCATATACTATTTCCACCCATACTTTTCAACCAAATGATAATTTTAAAATTTTAAATTATCAAATAATATGATAATATTTTATTAAATAACTTCATGTGGTAGAATTATTCTAATCAATAATTTTTTGGTGATCTATACTCTTGTTAATAGCTTTCATTAATAAAATTAGGTGGCATGAACTCCCTTCTCCTAAAAAAAAAAAAAGAAAACTTTGACTTGGTCATGATGGGTGACTTTGACTTAGGTGGCCTATGCTTCTGTAAGTAGCCTTCGTTAATAACATTGGGTGTTAGGCATCTCTTTTTCTCAAAAAAAAAAAAAATTCATCATTAAGATAGAAAAAATTATTAGAAAGAACCATTCTATCATAAATAAAATATTTATAAATTTTGATTGACTCTTTTTTCATCTTATAGCCAACCATGATCAACTCAGATGAGCAATTAATGAAAAATAATTGATGTATAAATTTTTTTATTAATTTTACGAATGCATCTATGCTTTTATAAATAATTTTTATTAATAAAATTGGATGCTTTTTTCTTAAAAAAAAAAAAAGGATTTTGACTTTGTCATTATGGATGGGTAAGATTGACTGAGCTAGGCGACTTGTGTTCTTGTAATAAATAGCTTTCATTAGCCACCCTCGTCCCAAAAAAACAAAACAATAGACTATGACTTCAGTTACGGACCAATGCCCTTGTAAATACCTTTCATTAATAAAATCGGGATGAAACTTGGCTTGTGCTCTTGTAATTAGCTTTCACTAAGAAAATCGGATAGCATGTCAAAAAAAAAAAAAAAAAAATGATGGTGGAGGACAAGTCCTCACGTGGCATGCACCACGTGGCCGTGCATACTGCCAATCATTCACGCCTCCTAGGATATAATTTCTCATTCGATTTTTTCCAAGCTTTAACTGAGATGGTAAACTTGTAAGTTAGAATTGTGAGATATAATTAAGCAAAATGCAAGATGTAAGCCAACTGAGTGAACCTTTGCAGTGAAATTTCTGAGTCACCATAGTTGTGTCATACCTCAAATCTATCACCTGGATCAGACATATGATATGTCTGCACGCTCCTTAAGGGAGGCTCTAAAGAAATATGCAAGGCTTATAGATTTGTGACAATTTCAATCTAATTGAACCATATCAATCTCATTTAAATAATCCATCATTCATAAAAAATAAGAGTTGTTCAATTACATATTTCCATTATTAGACTGGTATTAGTGGTGTTCTAACCATCCATCCTTTCTTCGGAATTCCAAACCATAGTCCAGTACCAAGTATTTTGCAACGCTGAAAGGAAGAGGAAAAAAAAGATACTATGAACTTTACAGCACAATAAGAATCCCCATATATCTATGCTGATATAATAATATATATAATTCAAAAATAGTAAATATATAATATTGAAGTAAAAATAAAAATCATGAAATCTCATATCAAGCATCCAGTATAACTCAAAAAGCTATATATCCATAGAGCATACATTATGTATCATCATAAATCCATCACAAATTCTATTAGTGATTTCATATGGTTTATTATCTATTTCTTCTTAATATGAACTGGATGATTAATGGCTATCTTTAGGTTTTGAACTAACTATGGTTATGCTTCAGTCCATGGCTAGCAAGCTCAAGTGTTATGTTCCTACTCGTGGCAGGGCTACCTATAATGCCATATTCCTATCCCTAGTGGGATATCTATAATACCATGTTCTTCCCCATGATGAGGCTTTCCATAGTTTAATGTGGTTGTCCAAACACCTCTTTCTTATTCATTAATTTATTAAATCTTATTCATGCCAAGTATATATAATATAACATTATATTTCTTTCAAAATCTAATGCAACTAGTATCATATCCTAGATTTTTTAAATATTTTTTAATAGTTTATTTTCAAAATACCCCTATCCTCAACTAATTTTCGAGATTACCGTGCCAACATGAAATCATGGGTTGAACCCATGATTTCATGACTGGATATCCCACCACCCCCGCCACGTGTCCCACCTCGCCACACCACATGGCAGGTGGAGTTTGCCGCATGAAATTATGTCTTCAAGATAATTTCATGAAATTATGTCTTGAAATCATAATTTCTTGAAATTATGATCGAAAGTCATGATTTTAGGCCATCTTCCCCTCGTGGTCCCCATTTCATCGACACTTCACCTCTCTCCTTGCCACCAGAATCTCCCCTACCCTAGTCCGATCGCCCTCCCCATTTGGCACTGCTTTGGTTGACCCCATGTCTAACCCTCCTCCAGTCGACCCCCCACATCCGATCCTTCCCGATCAACCCCCCACGGTCGGCCCCTTTCACTGACACTTCACCTCTATCCTTCGATCGCTAGAATCACTACTAGTGATAGGAATATGGCATGACAGTGGTTATCGTAACCGCTACCGTAGTTCAAAAAATTACTACTATAGGCTATGATAGTGGTTATCTAACCGCTGCCACTATAGCCATCGTTGTAGGTTTATAATAGCGGTTGTTGCAGTGGTTTTCGAAATTGCTGCCATAGAGTGCCTATTGTAGCAGTTCTTAAACCGCTGCCATAGACTTATCTATAGCAGCGGTTATAAAACTACTGCCATAGATTAATCTATAGTAGCAGTTATATAACCGCTGCCATAGATCTAATGCAGCAGTTGACACATTGCCTACGGCAGCGGTTGGCATGTCTACAGCAGCAGTTGTAAAATCGCTGCCGTAGTTTCTAAATAATTAAAAAATATAAAAATTTTTAATTTTTTATATATTTTATCTGATAAATGCAGAGATATATAATATAAAAAAATATTATAAAAATAAAAATATTTTTAAAATTTTAAAATTTTATTATTGAATAAAATTTATTATAATATTTTTTAAAAAAAAATACATCAAAAGTTTTCTAAATCTACATCATCGTTGTCACTGAAAGATGGAGCATGAGCTAGAGCCGAAGTCGGAGCTGGAGCTGAAATATGAGCCAATATATCTTCAAAGCTCGTGAAGGCACCTCCAAAATGTGCGCTGAGCGTCGATACTATGTCTCTCACGATGCCCTCCAGATGAGATGCACGCTCCTCATGCCCGATCTGCCTACGTCGCAGCATGATCTGCCCGTGCCAATGCCTTCTCAAGCTTCTCTCGACTGATGACATCGAAAGCTTATGAAGAGACGCTCGCCTCAAACCAATAGCCGATCGACATATGTCCGGGCCTACATCGGATCCTCCCAGAGTGCTCAGGCCTTAAGACCTAAGATAGATGGTCATTGAGGCCAGAGGTATCCAGACCCTCGCTCGCGAGCGCATCTAACTTATTCTGTAATTATAAATTTAAATAAAATTTTATAAGAAATACTATAATATTAATCATATATACTAATATATTTAATACTTATAAAAATTCTATCGATCGTGGATTCATCGACCTGTCCTTCTTGTTTGTACGGCTAGATCGAAAGATCTCGCTATAGCTAGACATCATTCCATCTCTCATCAGCTATAACAATGGATCGGTTTATCAAAAATATAAAAAAATATTAATTTAATTTATTTAGTAAGATTTAGAATTCATTATCTCTCTATGCACATGACTGGCCATAGACTCACGGACAAGAGTGTGCGTATACTCCTGGGCTGCCTGATTCTCCCAATTTTGATGGAAGATAGCCTAACTAGTATTCAAATAAATAAAAAATATTTAAAAAATATTTAAATATAACTTTAAATATATTAAAAAATTTAAAAATTAGTAATTTTATCTCAAACTTCTGACTCCTCCAATGTATAACCATCCTCTCTCATTGACTCGAAGGATAGTTCTGTATCTAAGAAACAAGCTCCTCTAGAGTGTCTCATCGATGCTCGAGCCATCATGTATTAAGCTTGATCTTGTAACCCCAGTACAACTTTTCAATCTTTTTCTATCGAGCATCTTGAGCCCTCTTATGATCAGAAAAGTCGTACCTCCTCTGTACAAAGTTATTAAAAGTCAGTTACAAAATTATTCTAATCAAATATAGTGTAAACATGTAAAATGCATAAATATAATTAAGATGTACTTACCCATAGCTTCTTCCACATTCGATCCTTGACAGCATCATCCATCAATCGCCAATCTCTAGGCTCTATGAAAAAATGTCTGACAGCCTCATAAGCACTCCAAAAAAGAAATGCATCTCCCATACGATCTCTCCTACTGCTTCTCCTCCGCATCATACTATACCATCACATGATGTTGACGGTTTCATACATGCACCATACGTGTGGAACCATGAAATATCCGACTGGATGATGTACCTATAATGAAAATATGTTATACAAATATATAAGTATATAAAAATTATATAAAAAATAAATAAATAATATAATAAAAATATACACTTAGATGTCGGTGAGTAGATGCCGTTGGTGGAGTAGATGTCAGTGACGAAGGTTCCTAAGCAGTCGATGCGGAGGTGGATGGAGTATGCTTTGACTGCTCTTCTTGAGCAGTCAATGCGGAGGTGGATAGAGTATGCTTCGACTGCTCCTCAGATGCTGAACTATGCATAACCCACCAAGAGGTAGGAGTGAAAGCTAGATGACATTTCAATGCCATCGTGATCTACAACGTTAATGAACATTAACCAATATAACATGTTGAACAATAATCAAAGATATGCCTAGGTACCATCCGTATAATTACATATAAATATATGGATGCCGAAGATTATGTACACTAATCAATTGATGGATCTATCGCTATGCAATGCAATAAACAAAAGCAACAAGATAGGAGTTCTCTTAGTGGCCAGCATGGCACGATCCAAAGCATGACCTACCAACACGGCATGGCATGGCATAGCCTACCGACACGGCATGACCCAAGACATGATAACTAACATGGCACGGCATGGCATAGCCTACCAATATGGCATGGCCAACCGACACGGCATGACCCACGGCATGGCACAGCATGACCTATCAGCATGGCTCAGATGTGGAGCTCCGCGTAGTCATTCAAGGGGCGGGGGTGAAAGCTAGATGGCATTTTAGTGCCATCGTGATCTGCAACGTTAATCAACATGAGTTTAAGTATTTAACCATGTATTTCATGAGTAGATGTAGATCTTTTCAGGTATTTAAATTAAAGAATCATTTCAAGAAAAGATCCATAAAAATTCAACAAGTTAAGATCCTTAAAGAAGAAATTTTTCTTAAGCTTACAAGGATCAGAAGAAAGAGATCTCTTTGACTAAAATAAGAAAGATATAAAGAAAAATTTAAATAAAAATTAAATCTCTTTGATTGATAGCAAAAATCCCTTAAAAATCTCTTTGACCAAAATAGAAACTCAGTTTTTATGCTCTGAGAGTGAGAAGTCTCGCAGGATTCTCGAGAGATCTCATGATTTTGGCGAGACGTTTCGTTCAAAATCGAGAGGTCTCGAAATCTCTCTCCAACCATCTCTATTTTAGAAACCCAATTCATCCCTCTTCTTGGGTTGCAATCTTTGAGCAACAAATATAACATGTTGAACAATAATATTAGCAACATATCAATAAATAGACTCTAATAATTTATACCAGAATATTGAAGTCATCACCTAGTGACATCTACAATATGGACATCACCATCGCTTTTGATAAATATGTCTGAGACCTCAATAGTACCAGATAGTTTTATCCTAGAGAAGCACTTTGCATGCATGATCCAACATCATCATCAACTTCGATATCATCAAAAATATGCCTAGACACCATCTTCACAACAACACCCCATTGAGGCTCCAATGGATCACTAACATAGAAGACTTGACTAGCTTGGGAGGCAAGTATATACGGTTCTTCAGTGCGAAGATGGCGTTGCATGTTAACAAAAGTAAAACCACACTCATCAGTCTTCATCCCAGACTGTGATAAGGTGTCAAATCAATCGCACTTCATCAATACAATCCTTTCTTTAGAATAATAGTCCAAGATAACTATCTTCTCCATCATGCCATAATAGTTCAAATCCTTCGTACGAGGCTGTGAATCCCTCGAACTAGAATAACACCCAGTGGTGGTGCTCAACATGATGCCACTATTTTATGTTGCCATATTTATGGATCTGCTGTGAATATTAAATCTATAGCTATTAATGATGAGCTATTTATACTCACGCATGGTATGATTAGGATCCATTGAAAGAGCACGGACTTTAGGACTCACATCACTGAGCGGCAATCTCCATACCTAATTAAGAAGATAACACCTAATTGGTATATATGTTCAAATAAGTTGTACAAGGCAAAAATATATAATTGCTTATATGATCTTTAAATCATTCAAAAAAAATTTTGCTGTACATTTTCTCTTTCTTCTGCATACTTAAAGCGCCATATTTTACTCTTATGACCTTCTTGTGTTTGCTGCATGCATAAAGAATAAATTTAGATATAATTAGATATTTTTTTTAATTATTATGAAATAAATAAGGCTGAGTAACTTACCTTATGTACGGCTCAATGACATCATAGTTGAAGAGCACATAGCGATGTGCCTTATCCCTTTCCTCAATGCTTAAATCAGTAAGGTGGTATGAAGTGAAAAGTCTATCTGATTGTGGAATGGACTCAAATGTAGGCTCAATTGGCTTATACTGATCATCCTGATTCCTCATTGGTCGATTACGACGTATCTCGAGCTTATTTAAGTACATGGTATAAAAATTCATACACTCTTGATCCAAATAATCTTCTACTATGGATCCCTTCAGATGATTCATATTTCTTACATAAGATTTCAAAGTTTAAATATTTCTCTTAGTAGGATACATCCATCAGTAGAATATTGGACCTTCAAGTGCAACTTTTTTCGTAAGGTGCACGATAAGATGCATCATCATCATGAAAAATGATGGTGAAAATATCTTCTTCAGATCACATAATATAGTCACCATTCTTTCCTTCATTTTCTTCTCATCTTTCTTAAGCAACCTCTTTGTACAAATATCTCTGTAAAAATTGTAAAGATGAATAACAGTCATTCTGACATTTTTTGGCAACACGCGGCAAAAGGCTATTGAAATTAATTCCTGCATTAGCACATGATAATAATGAGTCTTCAATCTTTCAAGTTTGACATCCTTACTATTCACACGCTTTGATATGTTGCTTGAATATCCATCAGGGATCTTTATGTTCTCCAATTCATAAAGAAATATGGACTGTTTGGAGGCATTCATAACATAGCGTGCATGAGAGAGCCTCTACTATTCTCTCCCTATCAGCTCTGGATGGAATGATCTCCTAATATCCCATTCTTTCAAGTCAAATCAAGAATTCAAGTCATTCTTAGTCTTATCTTTGATATTTAAGATTGTTGTCAATAGAAGTTCGTACACATTCTTTTCAATATGCATTACATCTAAGCAGTGGCACAATAAATTTATCTTCCAATATGACAAGTCAAAGAATACTACAACAAAACTATTTTTTAGCGACGTAAAATTTTCATCACTAATAATTAATTTTCATTGCTAATTCTTAGTCGCAAAAAATGGGATCATAGATAATTATTAACAACAAAATTTTTTTTTCATCGCTAATAATAATTATTTATGATAAAAATTTTTCATCATTAAAAAATTTCTACATTCGTCGCCTTTTCTATGATAAAATTATTTATAATGAAAATATTTTTTTTCTATCATAAATAATATTTTTACCAATAAAAAATTTCTATCATAAATAAAAAATTATTTATGATGGAAATAATTTTTGTAATGAAAGTAATTCTATCGTAGATAGTTGATTATTTACAATGAAAATTTTTCATCATAAATAATTACATCACAAATAATATTTTTAAAAAATAAAAAAATATTTTTGTATTATTTTTTTTAAAATTTTAAAAAAATAAAATAAAAATCCATAAATAAATATCATCATTTCATTCATCCATAAATAAATTTCATCATTTCATTCATCCATAAATAAATTTTATTTTTTATTATAAAAAAATTTAATTATAAAAAATATTTTTTTTATAAATATAAAATATTTAAAAATAAAAATAGATAGAAATAGGTAGTCGACCATCAAGCATCAGTAATATCTAGAGAAGAAGAATGGATCGAAGAAGAAAGAGAGTGCTCAAAAAAGCTCAGACCGATCTGCTGCTGCCTCATCATGTACATCATCTGCTCCATCTGTGCCATCCGCTCCATCATCTACATCTAAAATAGATGGTACTCATCGACATATGCACTCAAATCAACAGCCAGCTATCGATCCTCAGTAGCTTATCTTTATATCTCCGTCAGTCGGATATCACAAGCAGCATGGATATCAGTCCTGGACGGACGTAAAGATGGAGGAGCTTTGATCCCATACTCTAATCTCCTAACATAATAGGATCTCATACCAAGCATCCGATCATAGATCTCATCATTTATGGGTGCGGTCGAGTCCTCTAGGATAGGCTGGGATCTAATATCTATCATACGATCCTGAAAATTTAATTTATAGCTATTCTAAGTTTGTATTGAAAATCAAAATGCAAACATATAAATAGTTAGAAAAACTTATATAAAGCTCCTGGCTCCTGATCGTCTAGCCTCCTGACCATCGCTGATGTGTCCGCAGATAGATATTGATCCTATCAAGAAGCTCACCACTCTCTACATCTCTCTATAATTTGAGAATAATTAATAAAAATATTTTAAATAGTTAAAGAGTTAATATATGATAAATAGAAATTACTTACCATCTACTCCATATAGCAAATGAATGGCCTCAAACCCCCACAATGCGAGACTATCTGTCTCGCTCAATTTGCAGCATTCTTGGCACATCGATCCTGCATAGTTAATATTCAAATTAATCAATAAATAACTAAATTTAAAAATAAATAATATTTAATTATTAAATTCTAAATAAAAAAAGTTATCTGATATGTCGGATCCTCATACATGCGGTATATGACAGTCCAGTCCTCCATAGTGATGCTGTCATATGGCCACTGTCATGCTGCCTCTACCTCCTGATCGTGCACTACAACATACCAGTGGCGATGAATGCGATGCTGGTACTCCTTGAAATATGAGCATAAATGATCATCTACAGCTCGCCGTACATGATCGTGCTCAAAATCAATAATGTCAAAAATAGCCTACGAATAATAAATATTATAAGAATACAGTGCTAATTAAATATTTAAATAAATATTATTATATCTATAAGTGACAATAGAAGACCTTCCTTTGAGGTCGTATAACCTGATGCCAATTAAAGTGCGTCATTGGAGCATAGCTGCAACAAATGATGCCCAGCTCAGTCTGCCATGGCTCACACCATCCCCTAATAGGTCTAGTATAGCCTGACAGAATCTCGATGCAGAGACACTATCTCTCGTGCTCGCATCTCCAACGCTCAAGGATGAGGTTCTTCGATGGACCTCACCCTCGCCTCACCACCAAAATAAAATGGCCTAAAAAATAATGAATAAATTATTAGTATATTAGCCATCTATTAACCTAATAGATAAATTAAAATCAAATTTTATAATATAAAAAATATTAAAATATAACTCAAGCCCACTTGATCACTCAAAACCATCTCAATCAGATCCCCCTGTATAGGGCCCTTCGGTGATTGCAATGGTGTAGCAGTGGAAATGAGGGAAGGCTCAGGGGTAGGTTGAAAAGTCAAACATCGTCGTATCACTCCTGGCACCATACCTGCAATCCTTAAAGTATGCATTTAATTAACTTAACATATAGATGAATGTAATAATCAATAATAATAGTGAAAATGCATAAATGCTAATCAAGATATTTGTATTGCATACCATTATTATCAGAGAAGATTGAACAAAGAATATATATCTATTTATCAATATCCGTACCCTCTTCAATTTGTAGAGCCACATCTGAATCATAATAATCGATTAATGTATCATCTTCTTCGTCATTTATGAAATGATCATTATCCTCCGAATCATCAAGATTAAATACAATATCAGTTTTAACTTCATTGGACGGCATATCAGTCCTATTCAAAAAAGCTGTCATAAGTTCTTCATCAACAAGATGCTCGATCAATGTTTGTTTTTCTTCTTAAAAAGCTTTCTCTTTATGTAGAGCTGAATTATTGTCCATCTCTAGTCGGATTGGTATATCATATATGCCTCTACGTATTATTCTTTGTACGATATGTCAATCACCTTGATATTTTAGATTCTTTAAATATATTACTTATTTTGCTTGAGTTGCTAATATATATGGCTCATTCTGATACCAGGTTCATGCAAAATTTATACTCGTAAAGTATAGATCAATATGAATATCGATCTTCTTATTGCTAATATCCCACCATTCACACTAAAATAAAAATATCAAATTTTTGGACTCATACTTCAATTCTATGATATCTATCAATTCACCAAGATATTCAATCTCATCTTCTTCTTCATATCCTATTGTAGCAATCCCACTATCTAGATCCATCTTTGTATCTCAAGCTCTCTTATATGAAATCTCATTCCTCCAACGATGCAAGATGTGTAGTAGATTCTCCTCAACAAGTGATATATGATAATACACCATATTGACATATCTTTTATATGGATACTTTATCCAACTGGTACTATCAGCCTTACACCATACAAATTTAATAAAATCTTGAATATCTTTTTGATATTTAGGCAAAAAAATATCTCTAACGTTCATCCAACTTTTGTCGATGTCCATATGATAATAAAGAATAATGATTCATGAATCCTAACTCCACCAACTCCTTTCTAATAGGTATGGTCCTATTCCTTTAAAAAAATGCATCACTTTTATTATTGTCATAGCTTTGTTCTTTGTTCCATATCCCAAAAAAATTCGGCAGCACCTTCCTACAGTTCTCCAAGTACACGATATAGATGGATCATATTTTAACCACATCTAATATGTACCCAGAGAACGAACGAGATAACTATGATGGAGTTTTTCATAAAAGAACATAGAACATAATGATAATAATAAAATATTGATGTGCATTTTTGAACTGCCCAAATCGGGGCATCCAAGAGCCATTCATAGAGTCCATTTTGGAGACCTTATGACTGACTCTTGAATAGGAGCCTAAGGTTATATGATTGTATGCATAATATAATTACTAGATAGGATCCGAGATGGAGATCCGATCTGGATCATGGCTCGAATCCTGGATAGGATCCCACCTTATATCCCTGATTGAAACTCGATCCAAATTTCAGATCAAGATCCGACCCGAATTATGATCCAAATTCCAGACTGAGATCTCTACTCATATTCTTGATCGAAACTCGATTCAGATCTTAGATCAGATATTTTACATGCATTAGAAATTAAAACATTCAGTTAATTAAAATTAAAATAATAAATCACCATCAACATGGAATACAGGAACTAAATAAATAATAAAATTAAACTATAATAAGTAAAAGCATTAAAATATAATTAAAAAAACTAACTATTTTAATTATTAAATATATCTAATTTTTAATTATTTTATTATTTTATCTTAAAATTTAGTATTATTATTAAAATTATTATTATTGGTGCAGAATCTGGTTAACGTCGGATCAAGCTGGAGTCGAGAAAGAAGAGATCGCTCTCGGTGACCTACAAAATAAAGTTCCATCCGGAGTCAGTGGTGGTTGCTCCGATAGAATCCTCCGACGATTAAGTCAGCTCTTCTAGCCAATAGAAATGGAGTGCTCAGATAAGAATTCAGCAAGATTTTAAAAAGAAGAAGAGAGCCCAGAGAAAACATATATAGAGGGTTCTTTTTATAGACGAAGTCTGGAGTAGATTGATAGTGACAATCATAACCGTCCGATCATGGGCCATTCGGAGCTATATAAAATTTATTATGAAGAGAGGTGTCGCTCGTAATAGACTGATAATAACAGTCATAACCGTCCGATAGTGGGATCGTCTATAGCAGACTGATAAATGACAGTCGTAACCGTCCGACAGTGGGGTCGTCTATTCGTTGAGATTTAATAGTCGAAGTTCAGAGAAAGCAGGCGTTGGTTGATAAAGAGCTTTGACATATATCAATTCTAGAGAAGTTCAAACTCCTAAAGAAAATACGATTAGAGAGAATCATCTAGAAGGAATGCTACTTAAAATTTAGAAGTAATCCGCTGGAGGAATCCAAATGGAGGTCGACTGATGGAGAAGTCCAGAAGGAGTCCGATTGATGAAGAAATTCGATTGAAGAAGAAGTCTGAAAGAAATTCGATTCCTAAAAGAATTTGATTGAAGGAGAAGTTTGGAAGGAGTTTGGCTCCTGTAGGAATCCGACTGAAGGAAAAGTTTGGAAGAAATTTGGCTCCTGAAGGAATTTGACTAAAGAAGAAGTTCGGATGGAGTTCGGCTCCTGTAGGAATCCGACTGAAAGAGAGGTCCGAAAGAAGTTCGGCTTCTAAAGAAATTCGACTGAATGAGAGGTCCGAAAGGAGTTCGACTTCTGGAGGAATTTCACTGAAGGAGAAGTTCGGAAGAAATTTGGCTCCTAGAAAAATTTGACTGAAGAAGAAGTCTAAAAAAAGTTTGACTCCTAGAGGATTTCGACTGAAGGAGAAGTGCTCTTCTATGATTATCAGTTATATTAGGTTAAGCATCAGACTGAACTTCGAGGGGAGCATAGTTTATCTCCAACAATAGTTCTTCCATTTTTAAGTTTAAAATTCGAAGGAAGGGAGTACAAAAAAGATGACTGTCGAAGTTCTTTTTTGAGCTCTGCACCAATTGAGGTTGAAGCTCGAAGGAGATCTTATCTTCTGTTGAAGCTGAAGTTCGTAAGAGATCCTATCTCCCATGGAGGTTGAAAGAGATCTAATCTTCTTTTGAAGTTGAAGCTCGGGGGAGATCTTATCTCCAGCCAAGGTTGAAAGAGATCTTATCTACTTTTGAAGTTGAAGCTCGAAAAAGATTTTATCTCCAGTCGAGATTGAAGGAGATCTTATCTCCTATTGAGGTTGAGACTCGAGGGAGATCTTATCTTCAGCTGAGATTAGAGGAGATCCTATCTCCTGTTGAAGTTGAAGCTCGGAGGAGATCTTATCTCTAGTCGTATCGGAGCTTCTCTTCTCACCTCGTCTAAAATGAACGAGACCTTCGACTTTGCTCACGTTAGGATGAGATTCTCCTCCTATTTCTAAGGCCATTGTTAGGGCATCTTCCCTCATCTCATCTAAAATGAACGAGGTCTTCGACTTTGCTCACATTAGGACGAGGTTCTCCTCTCATTCCTAATGAACTGCAGGGACATATTAGAGCCATTGTTAGGAACTCTCCCCTCATCTCGTCTAAAATGAATGAGATCTTCGACTTTGCTCACGTTAGAATGAGGTTCTCTTTCTATTCCTAACGGACTGTAGGAGCATATTAGGACCATTGTTAGGGCCTCTCTCCTCATCTCGTCTAAAATTAATGAGGTCTTTGACTTTGCTCATATTAAGACGAGGTTCTCCTTCTATTCCTAACGGACTGTAGGAGGACATTAGAGCCATTGTCAGAGCCTCTTCCCTCATCTCGTCTAAAATGAACAAGGTCTTCGATTTTGCTCATGTTAGAATGAGGTTCTCCTTCTATTCCTAATAAGCTATAGGAGCACATTAGGGCCGTTGTCAGGGCCTCTTCCCTCATCTCGTCTAAAATGAATGAGGTCTTCGACTTTGCTCATGTTAGGATGAGGTTCTCCTTCTATTTCTAACGGACTGTATGGGCACATTAGGGCTATTATCAGGGCCTCTCTCCTCATCTCCTCTAAAATGAATAAGGCCTTCGACTTTGCTCACGTTAGGATGAGGTTCTCCTTCTATTTCTAACGGGCTATATTTATCGTGAAATTAAGTTCGTAGGATAGTCTTCCTTTATCATCGGTACACAATAAAGATTGGGATATTGAAGTAGGAGGATTTTATTATAATTAAATCATCGATAATACATTCACATATTTTTTAAATTCCATGGTTGAGGCAGGTCTGCTCCCCCGAGCTTCTTCAAGTAGTACGTTTTGGATCCTTTCTAATTTGGGGCAAGCTTTTTCTGGCTTTTAGGCTAAGAGATAGCGGCTCGTCGAAGTACTAAATCCTACACTCTGAACATCTTACCTCTGACTCTGGAGTTATAATATCAGATCACCCTTCGCCTGTAGGCCGCCATCTGAACTTGGGCTTCTTCTCTTTTTTCTTTTAGTAGATCGAGATTGACTCTGAGGTCCTACGAGTTATGCTGCTCCTTGAAGGTCACGATCTATGCTGATGAAAGTTTAAGCTCGATTGGGATGACTGCCTTCGTTCTAAAGGCCAAGGCGAATGGTGTTTCCTCAGTCGGTAGTCTTTGAGTAATTCGATATGCCCAGAGAATGTGGTAGAATTCATCCGCCCAGGCTTCCTTTGCTCTGTCGAGCCTTATCTTGATGCCTTGCAACAGGATCCGATTGGTTCCTTCAGCTTTTTCATTTGCCTGTGGGTGAGCTATTGATGTGAAATGATAAAAGATGTTTAGATCTTCACAAAACTCAGCGAACTATCGCTCGTTATCTATTATGAGAGTTTGGGATAGGCCAAACCGATAAATAATTGACTTTCAGACGAAGTCCTGTACCTTAGCCTCAGTAATTTTTGCTAGTGGTTCGGCTTCGATCCATTTGGTGAAGTAGTCGATCGCAACCAGGAGAAACTTTCATTAACCGGATACCACTAGAAAAGGGCCAAGTATATCCATTTCCCACTGCGCAAATGGCCACGGTGCACTTAATGGAGTAAGCTCGGAGGTCGGCTATCTTTGTATGTTTGCATTTCTTTGACAGCGATCATATTTTTTGACATACTCCATAGAATCATGGTACAAGGTCGGCCAATAGTATCCTTGCCTAAGTAGTTTTTATGACAGAAATTTGGCTCCTACATAACTTTCACAAATTTTTTCGTACACTTTTCATAATGCGAAGTCGATCTATTAAGGTCGGAGACATCTTAGCAGCGGTAGTGAATTCGATCTTTTATATAACTTGCTCTCATATAAAATATATCGGGAGACTTAATTTCTGAGTCTCCGAGCTTCTTTCGGATCATGAGGAAGAACTCCTTCTTTGAGATAGGCAACCAATGGATCAATCCAGCTCGGCTTGAGCCACGTCTGCATAACGAGCTGCGATTTATCTGAGTTTGGACATTTTAGAGTTTCAAAAAATATTTCTTTGGATAGTTCGACTGAGACTGAAGTGGCTAATTTGGAGAGGAGGTCGACTCTTGTATTTTCTGCCCTTGAAATTTATCGAATGCCAAAACTGTCAAAGGCTGGAGTCAAATTCTTTACTTTCTCAAGGTATTTTATCATACTTTTCTTCCATGCTTCATAGTTGCTACTAACTTGGTCGACCACTAATTATGAATTACTGTAGATTTGAAGCCAATCTACTTTTAACTCTCTTGCTATTTTTAATTCGACGATCAGCACTTCATATTCGACCCCGTTATTAGTTGTAGAAAATTCGAAGCATAGCGCATACTCGATGATGACTCCCTCGAGATTAACTAGGACTAATCCCGCATCTGCTCCAGTGGAGTTGGATGAACCATCCATATAAAGGGCTCAAAAATCTTCAGAAAGGTCGATACTTTCTCCGGAGAGCCTCAGCTGCAACCATGGGATGTCGATCTCATTCTGCTCAAGCTCGATTTCATCTAAAATGGTACATTCAACTATGAAGTCGGCCAGTGCTTGAGCCTTGATTGCTGATCGAGGTCGGTAGTTGATATCAAATTTTGTTAATTCAATGGCCTATTTTGCAATTCTTTCAGAAGCATCCATTTGATGAAGGATTGCTCTGATCGATTCGTCAGTGAGGAGTGTTATAGCATATCCCTGGAAGTAAGGTTGAAGTCTTCTTGCTGCAATCAGAAGAGCATAAGTCAATTTTTCTAACTTTGTATACCAGGTCTCAACATCCCTTAGGATCCAGCTTATGTAGTAGACTAATCATTATACTTTCATCTCTTCTTTGATCAAGACTGCTGCAGCACCGCAGGGGAGACCGCGAGGTAGAGAAATAGTTTCTCTTCGGATTTAGGTTTGGCCAGTAGGGGCGAGCCGAGATAGTTCTTGAGCTCATCGAATGCCTTTTGGCATTCCTGGGTTCAATAAAAATCTTTCGATTTCCTAAGGATTTGGAAGAAGGGCATGCAACATTCGACTAATCTCGAGATCAAACGATTCAAAGATGCCACCTTTTCGATCAGACGCTGAACTTTCTTGATGGACTTCGGAGTGATCATCTTCTGGATAGCTCAAATTTTTTTTGGATTGGCCTTGATCCCTCATCTCGAGACCATGAATCCCAAAAATCTTCGTGAGGCTATCCTAAAGGCGCACTTGGTTGGGTTCAGCTTCATCTTATATTTTCTGAGCGCATCGAAAGCCTCTTCAAGGTCGGTGATATGATTGACAGTCTTTCAGCTTTTGACCAACATATCATCAACGTAAATCTTCATATTGCGATCGATCTGCTCCTTGAAGATTTTATTGATCAAGCGCTGATAAGTCGCACCTATATTTTTAAGCCCGAAGAGCATGACCCTGTAATAATAAAGACCATAGTTAGTAATAAAAGCAGTCTTCTCCTCATCCTCCGATGCCATCCAAATTTGGTTGTAGCTAGAGAAGGCATCTATGAAGCTGAGGAGCTCGTAGCCTGAAGTCGCATCCACCAGTTGATCGATTCTAGATAAAAGATAGCTGTCTTTTGGATAGACTTTCTTAAGCTTCTTAAAGTCGATGCACATCCTCTACTTGCCGTTGGCTTTCTTAACCAGGCCCACATTAGAGACTCAAGTCAGATAGCTAACTTCTCAGATAAATCTAACATTGAAAAGCTTATCGACTTCTTCTGCTATTATCTTCTGCCTTTCTAGTGCATGGCCTTGAACTCTTTCTTTCACTGGTCGATGCTTGGGATCAATGGCCAGCCGATGTTCCATAACCTTAGCATCAATCCCAGGCATATTCTTCGGAACCCAAGCGAAGATGTCGGCATTCCTCTATAAAAAGGCAATGAGCTGCTTCCGAACTTCATCTTCTAGATTGGAGCCAATTTACACTGTATGCTCCGCATTTTCGTCATTCAGGAGGATAGTCATAGAATCTTCTATCGGTTCTCTTCTTTCTTCCACAAGGTCATCCTGGGCATCTAGCCCATCAACAGGATAAGGATCAAACTGTTCTTTCTTTCATAAGGCAATTGAGTAGCAATGGCTTGCTAGAGCTTGATCTCTCCTGACCTCTCCGATCCCGTAACTTGTCGAAAACTTCATCTTCAAATAATAAGTAGACATCACCATCCAAAGTGTATTTAAATCAGGTCGATCGAGAATTGCATTGTAAGCGGAGGAAGCCATTACTATAAGAAAATCTACCTACGCTTTGGATTATTTTGGATATTGTCCGATAGCCACAGTCAGAGTTATTATACCTTCAACTAGTACTACAACACCAACGAAGCCTACTAAGGAAAAGTTTATTAGTCCGAACTGACTATTAGATATTGACATTTTGGAAAAAGCATTATAAAATAAGACGTCGGTCGAACTTTCATTATCAACTAGGATGCGACGAACATCGTAGTCTGCTATATTTAAAGAGATTACAATCGCATCATTATATGAAAACTATACTCCCTGTGCATCTACCTCAGTGAAGGTTATGGATTCTTCAGCCCTCTATCTTTTCATTGATCCTCCAGATCCATTGGCCTCTTCTCATCGAAGTCCCTCAGAGATAGTGTTGATGATGTCGAGAGACAGTCGATCTTCTTATTATTCCTTCCTCCTTGGTAGTTTTGACTGCAGTAGTGCCCTCAGTCGATCTTCTCTTGCTTCAGGCCGACATCTAAGGAATCGATCCAACCGGTCTCTCCTAATGAGCTCCTAAATCTCGTCTTAGAGCTGAATGCATTCTTCAATATCATAGTCGTGGTCATGATGGTAGAGACAGTATTTGCTAGGATTATGCTTGTCAGGATGAGTGTGCATCCTTTCAGACCTCGGTAGTTGCTCCTTGATCTCTATCAATACTTAAGTTTTTGGAGCATTAAGGGGGGCTTCTTCGTGCCCTTCTATCGGAGCTTCTTTGATGACGAGCTCGAGGAGGAGTTCGGACTCGCTTGCATTCAGGGAGAGTCCGTGAGCGTGGTCAAACTTCATTCGACCCTCCATCAGCTGCGGATTTATTAGACTCGCCTATCTGCCGCTCTCCTGTGGCTTCCTCATCCTTCAATTTGAAGATTTTTTTTGCTCGGGCATATCCTTCAACCCGAGCTAATAGATCGATAAAATTTCTAGGATACTTCTTCTTCAGGAAGAACAACAAATCATTCTTCTGAAGGCCATCCTTGAGTGCGGCCATTGCAACAGATTGATCTAGGTTATGGACCTCTAATGCAGTAGTGTTAAACTGGATGACATAAGTCTAGATAGATTTTTTCTTCTTCTGCTTGATATTCATCAAAAAATTCAAACCTCGGCACAAACATCGACTGCTGACGAAGTGAGCTGCAAACTGATGGCTCATCTGATCAAAGAAGAAAATCGTATCCTACTTCAACATCGAGTATCAGTTTCTTGCTGCTTCCTTTAAGATAGATAAAAAAGCTTGGCATAAGATGGCGTCTAGTGTACCATGGAGCAGCATCATGATTCGGAAAGCCTCCAAATGATCGATTGAATCAAAGGTTCCATCATAGCTTTCAAATTAGGAAAGCTTGAAGCTCAATGGAATGGGCTCTTGCATAATCCTCTATGAAAAAGGAGGATCAGTGCAAATATTATTACCATGTGAGGAGAGAGTGTGACGGAGCTCTTCAATTTGTCGGCTCTTTTTTTTGAGACTTTGATTCAGGAGATCTTCACGATCGTTGATCTTTAGAGTTTTCTTGTGGGACGTAGGCAAAGCTCTCTCCTGGGTCGAGCCATGGTCCAAGCAAGGGCTCTCCACCCTCTACTTCCTCTTTTCAAAGGTCACCAACTGACTAGCCCAAGTCAGCCATTCTCCAATCCAATCATGGGGCTCCAGAGAAGCCTGCTTCAGCCGAATTGACACTGGAGCCTGATGATGTATG
This sequence comes from Cocos nucifera, assembly GCA_006176705.1. Classification (NCBI taxonomy): domain Eukaryota; kingdom Viridiplantae; phylum Streptophyta; class Magnoliopsida; order Arecales; family Arecaceae; genus Cocos; species Cocos nucifera. The sequence goes on along the minus strand of QRFJ01000663.1, from coordinate 1,076,671 downwards.
GCCTATACCGCCTCTATGAGATCGCGAACATGCTGAACCAACAGGTTGAACAATCCCACATCCACCATGGCTGTAGGTGGTGCCTGAGTTATCGGAGCTAAAGGGGAGTAGATAAATCTGGACGGGATTTGGCTGTAGAGGCTGTTGATCGTCGGGTCGAAGCTTTCCTAGAAGGCATTTTTTTCAGAAAGAACTCTAGAGAGGAAGAAGAGAGATCGTTGCTGAGCACTCCTTTAAGAACAAAAAAATTTCAAGAACAGAGGGCCCTTCCTTTAGCGCCAATTCTGTTAGTGTAGAATCTGATTAACGTCTAATCGAGCTGAAATTGAGGAAGAAGAGATCACCGTCGGTGACCTACAAAATAAAGTTTCATCTAGAGTCGATGGTGGTTACTCTAGCAAGATCCTCCGACGATCAAGTCAGCTCTTCTGGTTAACAGAAATGGAGTGCTCAAATAAGAATTCAGCAAGATTTTGGGAAGGAGAAGAGAGCCTAAAGAAAATGTATCTAGAGGGTTTCTTTTATAGATGGAGTCCGGAGCAGATTGATAGTGATAATCGTAATTTTTTGATCATGGGCCACTCAGAGCCATGTAGAATTTATTACAGAGAGAGGTGTCATTCATAATAAACTAATAATGACAGTCGTAATTGTCCGATCATGGGCCACTCAAGATCATGTAAAATTTATTACGTAGAAAGATATCGCTCGTAATAGACTGATAATGACAGTCGTAACCATCCGATAGTGGGATCGTCTATAGCAGACTGATAAATGACAGTCGTAACCATCCGAGAGTTGGGTCATTTGTTTGTTGAGATTTAATAGTTGAAGTTCAGAGGAAGCAGATGTTGGTTGGTGAAGAGCTTTGACATATATTAATTTCAGAGATGTTCGGACTTCTAAAGGAAATACGGTTAGAGAGGATCATCCAGAAGGAATACTACTTAAAATCTAGAAGTAATCCACTAGAAAAATCTAGATGGAGTTTTACTGATGGAGAAGTCCAGAAGAAGTTCGACTGATAGAGAAATCTGATTGAAGGAGAAGTTCGAAAGGAGTTCGACTCCTATAAGAATCCGACTGAAGGAGAGGTTTGGAAGGAGTTCGACTTCTACAGAAATCCGACTAAAGAAGAAGTCCAAAAGAAGTTTGGCTCCTAGAAGAATCCGACTGAAGGAGAAGTCCGGAAGGAGTTCGGCTCCTAAAAAAATTTGACTGAAGGAGAGGTCCGGAAGGAGTTCGGCTCCTAGAAGAATCCGACTGAAGGAGAAGTCTGAAAAAAGTTCGGCTCCTACAAGAATCTAATTAAAGGAGAAGTCCAGAAGGAGTTTGACTTTTGGAGAAATTTGACCGAAGAAGAAGTTCGAAAGGAGTTCGGCTCCTGAAAAAATTTGACTGAAGAAGAAGTCCGAAAGAAGTTCGACTCCTGGAGGAATCTGATTGAAAGAGAAGTGTTCTTCTATGATTACCAGTTACATTAGGCTAAGCATCAGACTGGACTTCGACGGAAGCAGAATTTATCCCCAATAATAATAATAATAATAATAATAATTATTTTAATATTATTAATATTACTATTTTTATTAATTATTATTACTACTATTATTATTCTTACTAATAATAATAATAATAATAATAATTTATTATTATTATTGTTAGTATCCTAACGTCGCACCCCCACCCATCGAGGCCCCCCGGCCCTCCAGCCCATGCGCCGCCCCTCCGCTGCCCACCACCCACGGCTCCCCACCGGTCGAGCCATCACCACCGCCCATCCACGCCCCATGCACCCCCATCCAACCCCAACCCAACCGTCGCGGCCCCCGCCCCTGTGCTGCCCACGTACATGCTATCGTGGCCCCCCAACACCTTGCAGCTCCCCTCCGCCGCCCACCACCCATGGCTGCCCACCCGAGACAACACCGACTGCCGCGCGCCCCTCCACGCCCCATGCACCCCCAACCACCCCCCCATCCGAACGTCGTGGCCCCCCCTCGGCACCCTACCCCTGGTGGCCCCATAGCCCCTACGGTGCCGGCCCTCCGCCTTCCACCACCAACGGCCTCCACCAGGGGCATCAACCACCATGCACGGTAGCAAGCACCCACCATTCACGGCCAGCGTCCACCACCGACCACCGCATGGCAACACACACATCATCGACCCCCAAATCGAAAGAATAATTAAAAAAATAAAATCTAATCCACGGTCGGTAAGTATTTACCTTCATCGACGATCGATCATTTGAAAATGCATAGTGGCGAGGGCAACGACGGTTATAACGATGGTGACAACGGCGGCGGCAACAACGGCATCAACGGTGGCAACAACGGTGGTGGAAATGGGAACGGCGGTTGCCAACCGATGGAAGCCTGGGATGAGGGGGAGAGAGCGGTCGATGGGGAGAGAGAGGGAGACGAGCCAAAGTGGGTTTTGTGGGAGTGGGTTGGGATATTCAAATGTTATTAGCGATGAAATTATTGGCGATGAAACTTTCATCGCTAAAAATATTATTTATGATGAAAATCAATAATTCATCGCTAATGTTAATTATTTACGATGAAATTTATCATCACAAATAATTTCATCGCTAATAATTCCCACCAAATATTTTACTAAAAATTTTTTTCCTCTAAAAAATAATAAAATAAATTATTTACAATGAAAATAATATTTTGTTGCTAATAGTTCATTATTTATGATGAAAATAATTATTCATCATAAATAACTAATTTTTAGTGACTTATTATTTCCATCGCTAATAATTCATCATAAATAACTAATTTTATTTTTAAAAAAATATGGACTATTTTGAAAATCAAAAAAAGAATAAAAAATTATCATATTTTACTAATGCGATGGGGTTATGGGTGCGAGCACGTTCACTATTAAATATCCCGCTAGCAAATTAATTTTTTTCTATTTTTAAAAGAATTAGGATCATTTTAAAATTTAATTTTTTTCTAAATATTATATATGATTTTAAATTTTAACGTTCATCTTCATCGTTTATTATTTAAGTAATTATCATGAAAGCACCATCACAAATTATCCCCTCGATCAGGTTGCACTAGCTATGCAGATCAACAAAAAATAATTTCGATGGTCATGAATGATCGCATAATGATCTGATAGATAGAAATCATTGATTAGTTCAAAAATTTGCACCAATGATCTCTATGATATTTTTAGTACACTAACAAAATTTTACTTCAATCGGATATAATTATAATAGTTAATTTAGTATGGGATGATGATTTAAATCGTTAAGTAAAAAATAAGTGATTAAAATGCTAATTGGCATGTGATTATTAGATTATTTTTTAAGATAAATAATTTTTGCTAATAGTTTGATCATTTTTATGGTGGTGATCATAAAAAGTAAATCATATGTATATAAATTATCTAAAACTACACGTCTCTTGATACGCATTCTTATGGTTTCTAAGCAATTATACTTATGATGTTGTAAAATGAACATAACATGGATGATTCATATACACAGATTTTAGGTTTTACGATAACCATCGTACAAATAATTTAAATGTTAGAAAAGATCATTTGTCAGTAAATTATCTTATAATTGAACATCTTTTGGCCTCTTCATCACTCATGTTTTAATTAACGGTCCAAATCATCTCGTGCTAAATTGACTATTATAATTATATCTGATTGAAGTAAAATTTTGATAGCATTTTAAAAATATCATAGAGATCATCGTTGCAAGTTTTCAATCCCATCGATTGTTTCTATCTATCAGATCAGTATACGATCGCTCGTGATCATTGAAATCAAATTTTATTAAGCTGCATGGCTAGAGCTATCAGATCAAGGTGATATTTTGTGACGATGCTTGCATGATAACTATTTAAATAATGAACGGTGAAGATGAGATTTAAATTATAAAATTATATAATATTCAAAAAAATAATTTTTTTTAAAAGAATATTAATTTTTAAAAAATTATAAAGAAATATACTTATTTTGCTTGTGGGAGAGCTAACAGTGGATGCGGTCGAACTCCTTGACCCTGTCGCATCGACCCTGCATGCCATATTTTTTTGATTTTTTATTTTTAAAGTAGTTCATAATTTTTTTAAATTTAAAACTCTGATCGACTTATTTGCAACAGAATATTAGCGATGAAAATTTTCTATCATTAATATTATTATTTATGAGGTAAATAGAATTTACGTCGCTAATAATTGATTATTAGCAATAAAAAATTTTCTTCGCTAATAATCATTTATTTTATTTTTTAAAAAAATTATTAAAGATAGCTAATTAGTGATTGATATTTTTCATCACTAATAATCAATTATTTGCGACATAAAGGATAGTTCCATCGCAAGTAATTGATTATTAGCAATGAAAAGTTTCCATCACTAATAATCTATCATTTAATTTTTTAAAAAATATTTATTAATAAAAGATTATTAGTGATGAAAATTTTTCATCGCTAATAATCAATTATTTACGACGTAAAAGATCATTTATTTTTTAAAAAAATATTTATTAATAGAAGATTATTAGCGATGAAAATTTTTCATCGCTAATAATCAACTATTTATGATGTAATTATCTTTTTTATCATAAATAATTTATTATTAATGATGAAAAATTTTTATCACTAATAATGTATCATTTATTTTTTAAAAAAATATTTATTAATAGAAGATTATTAGTAACAAAAATTTTTCATCGCTAATAATCAATTATTTACAATGTAATTATCTTTTACGTCGTAAATAATTGATTATTAGCAACTAAATATTTTTATCGCTAATAATCTATCATTTATTTTTTAAAAAAATATTTATTAATGGAAGATTATCAGCGATAAAAATTTTTCATCGCTAATAATCAATTATTTATGATGTAATTATCTTTTTCATGGCAAATAATTGATTATTAGCGATGAAAAATTTTCATCGCTAGCAATCTATCATTTATTTTTTAAAAAAATATTTATTAATGGAAGATTATTAGTGATAAAAATTTTTTATTGCTAATAATCAATTATTTGCAACATAATTATCTTTTTCATTATAAAATAACTGATTATTAGTGATAAAAAAATTTTATCGCTAATAATCTATCATTTATTTTTTAAAAAAAATATTTATTAATGAAAGATTATTAGCGATAAAAATTTTTCATTACTAATAATTAATTATTTATGATGCAACTTTTTTTCCATCATAAATAATTGATTATTAGTGATGAAAAATTTTTATCGCTAATAATCTAATATTTTTTTAAGAAAAAAATTATTAAAGATCATTTATTAATGATGGAAATTTATCATCGATAATAATTATTATTTATGATGGAATAAAATTTTCATCATAAATAATAAATTATTAGCGATGAAAAAAAAAATTTATTGCTAATAATTTTTTTATAATGAAAATATTTTTTCACCGCTAATAATCATATTGCGACGTAAATTATTTCATCATAAATATTGGCATCACTAAAAATCTATTTTGTTATAGTGGAAGATGTTATTTTTCCTCCAATTAAAGTATATGTAATCTTTCTTTGATCGACGCTTTTTTACCATCGATTGGATCATCTTTTTCAAATTCAACATTGGGACCATTTAACTTTCTAAGTACATCACTTTCAGACATCTGACTAGATGCCTCACCTTCTTCAACAGTGCCATCGAAGGAGCATGTATTCCTTCTGTATGTATTATTTCGATGGAGAAAATATCGATATTTCGTATAACTAAAGCTCCTCTGATGTATCAACTTTCTAGATCGGATATTTTTTTCATAAATTGAACATGCTAGCTCACCTTTGGTACTCCAATCCGATATTAGGGCATAGACTGAAAAGTCATTTATTGTCCATAAAAGCACTGCATGTATGAAGAATGACTCATTCAGCAAAGCATCAAAAATTGAAATATCTTGAATGCTCCATAACTGTTTCAGCTCGGTAATAAGAGGCTGCAAATAAATATCAATATCATTATCTACCTCCATCGATCCAGGGATGAGCACTGTCATGAAAGCAAAGGATTTTTTCATACACATCCATGGTAGGAGATTGTAAACGTGAATAAATATTGACCATATACTATGGACAGTATTCATAAGCTTGAATGGATTGAAACTATCGCACGACAAGTCCAACCTCACATTACGTATCTCATGTGCAAAGTCAGAATATGTTTCATTCAACTTCTGCCATGCCTTTCCATTGGTTGGATGCCTTAATGCATTATCTTTTATTCGGTCCTCTTCATGCTATCTCATGTCCTTCAATATTCTTGCCGATATAAACAACTTTTATAGTCTCGAAATCAAAGAAAAATACCACATCAACTTTTGAGGTATACGAGTTGATGTGCCATCTTTATTCTATTTCCATCTTGACACACTGCACCTCATGAACCCATTTTGGTTGACATCCCCCTCCCAATAGAGCATGCAATCATTGGAAAATGCATATATCTTAATATAAGCAAGGTCCAGCTGTTCAACAATCTTCGATGCCTCATAATTATTTTTCAAAATTTATGCATCATCCAAAAAAATATCTTCCAAAAGTTCTAATATGTAGTTTACTCCATACAATTATATATAATTATATGGATGCCAGAGATTATGTATACTAATCAATTAACGGGTCTATTATTATACAATGCAATAAACAAAAGCAACAAGATAAAACATCTAAAAAATATTATTCAATAAATTCTACAATATGAATTATATTCATAAATAATTAAGGATGAGCAACAATCGTAGATTCGATCTCTTGCGCAAATTTGAGTGTTAATCCAGAAATTTGAAAAAAGAATGAAGTAGATGATGGCAACACTTTAGGACTTAAAGTTGGAATCTTAGAGAGACATATCAAATTTTATTTGCATCCATCGAGCTGGCTTGCTCAAAAGCCAAGTCGGCTCCTTGTCTGAGATAGTTGACTTCGTGTCTGAGACATCCAGCTTAGGTCCTCCCCCAACCGGCTCGATCTCGGTCTGAGGTGGTTTAGCTATGTGCCATCCCCTGTTCTTGGCTATCTCCACCCTCTCCTCATCTTTTCAACTACCTATCTCCCACTCAATCTCCATCATCGGCAAGGCCAGACCCCCTCCCTGATCCCTCTCTCCCTCTCTCGATCTCCCTCTCTTCCTCTCTCGATCTTCCTCGCCAGTGAGGCTGGACCCCCTCCCTCCCTATCTCCTCTCTCGATCTCCTCACCGATGATATCGATGAGGTCGGACCCCTCCCTTCCTCTCTCACTCTTTCGATCTCCCTCGTCGGTGAGGTCAGAACCCTCCCTCCCAGTGATGTCGATGAGGTCGGACCCTCTCCCTCCCTCTTTCTCTCTCTCTCGATCTTCCCCACCGGCAATGGCAGCGAGGCCGAACCCCTCCCTCCCTTTCTCCCTCTCTCTTTCTTAGTTTCGGATCCCAAAATTGGGTCTGGATACCCGGGATCCATTAGGATCCGAGTCTAATACTTCAAGTATGGACCCATCGGATATTCGGGTTTGAGTCTGATTCTAATAATTAAAATCAGATCTGGATCTGAATCCGAACCCAACCCATTGATAGGTCTAGTTTAGTGATTAATAAATAATACTATAAAATTAAAATAAAAATTATATCTATGGTTATAGAGAGGGGGTTGCACCGAAAGCTCCGAGGGTTACCGACGACGGTGCTAGAGGTAACCTACAAAATAAGAGCAAGATAGTGAGATAGAGAGAGAAGAGAGAGAAAGAGAAAAAGAAAAGAGAGAGGGAGAGGGGGCCTGGAGAGGTGCCATGATGGGAGGCCAGGGGAGGGGGAGGGCAAGGGGTGGGCGACCGGGGATGGGGAGGGCAAGGGGTGGGCAGCGATGGCTGGGGATTAGAAGGGCAGGGGGCGGTCGGGGAGGGCAAGGAGCGGCGGTGGCCGACGATGGGGAGGGGCAAGGGTGGTGGTGGCTAGGGATGGGGAGGGCAGGGGGCGGGCGGTCGGGGAATGGGGAGGGTTGGGGCGGTGGGTGGGCAACAGCGATCAGAGATGGGTAGGGCAAGGGCGGTGGTCAGAAAGGGTAGGGGTGGGCGGCCCGGGATGGGGAGGGCAGGGGCGGTGGCGGTCGGGGATGGGAAGGGCATGGGGTGACGGCGGTCGGAGATGGGAAGGACGGTATGGAGGGTGGGACGGGCGGGGGGTTTGACGGGCATGGGGTGGGTGAAGATAGTCGGGAAGGGGCCGACGTAAGGGGTCGGCGTAGGGGGTGGACGAAGACCGACTGAGGGGAAGGAGGGGCGGCGCCGACCGGAAGGGAAGGACTTGGGTGGAGTCTCACTGACGACGGAGAGGAGGGGAGAGAGAGCACATGAAAGAAAAAAATTTGAGAATTTTTAACCTAGCCTACGGCAATGGTTATTGAAAACTGCTGCAATAGATCTACGATAGCAATTTTTTAATTACTATTATAGATCTATAACAACGATTTCTAGAAATCACTATCGTAGATTGAAAATATTTTTTTTAAATATTATATAATTTTAAAATTTAATACTAATCTTCATCATTCATTATCTAAATAATTATCATTAGAGTGTCGTCACAAAAGATCGCCTAGATTCGATGGCCCTAGCTTCATGGATAAAAAAAATTTAATTTCGACAATCATGAATGATGATTAGATGATCTAATAGATGGAGATCCTCGATCGATCCAAAAATCTGCAATGATGATCTCGATGATATTTGTAGTATACTATCAAATTTTTTCTTCAATCGGATATCATTATCATGATCAATTTAGTACGGAATGATTTCGATTGTTAAATTAGAAAGAAGCGATCAAAGGACTAAACGAAATTCGATTATGAGATAATTTTTTAGTTAAATGATCTTTGCTATAATTTTAATTATTTTATATGATGATGATAGTAAAATTCAAATTATTTTCATATGAACTGTTCATGTTAAGCAGATATTGCAAAAGCACGAGCATAACAATCAACGAAATTTAAGAATGATTATCAGGTGATGTATAGTTTTAGATCGTTCTTAGTCTTACGAGTTAAATTTTATAATCACCACCATAAAAAATGATTAAAGTAGTAGTCAAGATCATTTATAACAAAAATTATCTCATAATCGGACACCATCTGATCCTTTGATCACTCGTTTATCATTTAACGATCGAAATTAATCTACACTAAATTGACCAAGATAATGATATTCGATTGAAGTAAAACTTTGATAGTACACTATAAATATAATCGAGATCATCGTTGTAGATTTTTAAATTCATCTGAGGTCTCCATCTATCAGATCATTGCATCGTCGTTCGTGATCATCGAAATCAAATTTTTTTGATCGATGAAGCTAGGGCCATCGGATCAAGGTGATCTTTTGTGATGATACTCTAATGATAATTATTTAGATAATGAATGATGAAGATGGACATTATAATTTAAAATTATATAATATTTAAAAAAAATAAAAAAAAAATATGGCAGCGATTACAAATAACCACTGTCATAGATCGACTTATAGCAACGATTATAAGGAACTGCTATCATAGGTCGGACCTATGGCAGTGGTTACAAAGAACCACTGCCATAGGTCGATCTATGGCAGCGGTTCTTTGTAACCGCTGCTATAGGTCGGTCATATAGCAGCGGTTTCTTTTAACCGCTGTCGTAGATTCTATTACAGTGGCTTCAAAAATCACTACCATAGTATGTACTGTCGTAGGCTCTTTTTATAGTAGTGAATCTCTGCTACCTCGATCCAATCGCTCCCAATTTGGTCCCACTATATGTGGTCGACCCCACCTCCAGCCCCACTCCGGTCGACCACCTACATCCAGCCCTTCCTGATCGACTCCCCACCTCCAATCTATCTTTGGTCGACCCCTTCGGCCCAACCCTGGTCACCTCGGTCCTCTCCGCCGATCCCTTACTGGTCAACCCCCACCTCCGACCCGACCCTGATCGACCCCCCACCCTGGTTTCTCTCCAATTGAGCCCCACCTCCGGCCCCACCCGAGTTGACTCCCCACCTCTGACCCCATCCTTGTTGGATCACTCCCCTCCGATCCATCCTGGTCCATTCTCTTATGATCATTGCCATCCAACCCCCATTTGGTCTGCTCTCCGCATCTCCAACTGGCATTGTTGTTCCCCACAGTAAGTCCTCTCTAAGTTTTATTATTTATTTTATAGTTTATTTTTGAAAGAAATACTAGATAAGAAATATAAAAAATCAGATCTAGTTGGTAATTGGTCTTAGTCAATATAATGTTAAGGCATGATAATTAATTATAGTTGATCATAGTTGACTAATTATATTGTATTGAGTATGCATGGTATTTATCATAGTTAAGTCATGGTAATTGGTCTATAGATTGACCATGCAGGATAAGTTTTATTGTATGCATGTTGATCTTATTCAATATAGATTTATTCATCTATATGCATGATGATTTATTCTAATGATACTGAACTTATTTAATTTATTATAAAGGTAGTGTGAAGTGGGAGAAACTATCATGGCTCTCTATTATATCAATGGTTCTATGGTTAAAGGACTATATAGAATAGAGTACACTCACCAACCATGGAAAGCTATTAGAATCAAATATGGAATAAAATTTGAGAAATTGGAGGATAAGTTGTGTAGAGTCTTCTGGATAGAAAGAAGAAAAAATAGAATAATGATAATATATAGATATCCTATTTTCATGCAACCAATAGTGGTCAAGTATGAACCTGTTCCGATTAATGATGAAGATGATATGGAGATTATCTTTCAACTATAAATTTGCATCCCTGTTTATTTGATGCCGAGTTGTATTTTGATGTACAACCAATTGAAGACAAAGATTTGCTCATGATCTGGAGGATTATGAAGTAGTTGATCAGGACATACGAATGACAACTCAAGACAACGAATAGATTGATAATATATGTATAATGGATAGTGATGAGTTAGATCCTATTATTTTACAAGCTTCACTGTACACCATAGCTGGATCATATAGATAATCGGCTATTTGAGAAGATGATATATTAAATGAAGATGACATGGACTATGATACTCAGGAAGCTCGTACATCATATGATGTGGGGTACCGATCTATTGTGAAGCATCCAAATTTGCCAGTATTTGAAGCTCCTTCTGGGACATTCGAGAGTATTGATTGGGTTGGCTGCTAACATATCATTGTTTTCTGCAGCATTAGAGGCACAGTGTACCACTTGGCAAAGAGGTGATAAATTATGTAAAGGGCTCCATTTTGCCGATAAGATGAAATTACAAAGTGCAGTAAAACAGTATTCTATTGATACACATCGTGAATTTAAGATTTTTGAGTTGGAGCCTAAGCTTTGAGTGGTTAAGTATAAAAATAGAAAGTTTGGATGTAATTGGATGCTTCAAGCAATCAAATGACATGATTTTTTTTGAAATCACATGTTATGTTGGTCTGCATGCTTGTATTTCGGCCATGCTTTCTCAAGATCATTCTAGGCTTGATTCAAATTTCATCATTGATGAAATATGAGATCTTGTGAAAGAAGTATCCATAATTACCATCTCTAGGATTGGGGTAGTAGTAAAGAACATATTCAACTATATGCCCGGTTATAGAAAGTTATGGGAGGCCAAGCAAAAGCAGGCCTTGGTACATGGAGATTAGGATAAGTCATATAACTTACTATCAAAATGGTTGTGTGCCATAAAGGAATTCAACCCTAGCTAATTGGTGAAATTCATTAGCACTCCTACTAATCATCCAACATGTGCTGTATTTGATCATACTTTTTGGGCCTTTGCACCACCAATTGAAGGCTTCAAATGTTGTAGACCAGTAATCAATATTGATGCTACTTTTTTGTACAAAAAGTATCAGGAGAAATTGTTGATTGCAACTGCTATGGATGGAAATAATCAAATTCTTCCACTTATATTTGTCATAGTAGAGGAAGAGTCTACTGATACATGGGGTTGGTTCTTAGCTTACATGAGATCTCTTGTTACATCATATAAGAATATCTATTCGATTTTAGATTGGCATATAGGTATATTATTTACTGTACAAAATAAATATCTTGGTTGGCAGCCATCCTATGTGTATCATGTTTATTGTCTGCATCATGTAGCAAGCAACTTCAATACCACGTTCAGGGATACAAAACTAAGAGTTTTGCTGAAAAGAACTGGTATGCAAACACAACCTAGGAAGTGGAGCAGGTATATGAGCAAGTTTGAAAAAATAAACTCGAAGGTCTATCAATGGTTGAATGAAATTTCTATAGACAAATAGTTTCTTGTATATGATGGTGGTTGAAGATTTGGAATGATGACTACTAATTTGTCTGAATGCTTCAATAGAGTCCTCAAGAATGCTCACTTTCTACTGATAACTTCGTTGGTGCAACTCAAATTCTTTTGACTTGTATCTTATTTTAATGGTCGACGTGCACAAGTGGAGGATACATTAAATAGGGTTGAAAGATTTATCTCTTTTGTTACAACTCGCATAATCGCAAACCAATCCAAAGCCACCTCATATATTGTTATGAGATTCGATAGAATAACTGGGGTGTTTCAATTATAAATGGCATTCCGTGGGCTGCATATGAACAAAGGAAACAATACTTAGGTGAACAAAAATTCAAAACAAACTGATTTATGATCATGTTATTATTTATAATAAATGAATATATTAATTTTTTTCAATATGAAATTCAATGTAGATTATATGGATATCGGAGTGTATATGTACATGTCGAAAATGGTAGTGCTATCATTTACCATGTTCACATTTGATGGCTGCATGTGCTCATGTTTCGATTGATTTCTCGCAATACGTTGATCAGTGCTATAGTATGGAGGACCACAATCATAGTTACAGCTATCAATTTAATCCAATCTCTTATGCTGAGCTTTGATCGCAAATTATAAATGACATGTTGATAATACCACATAGAGAATGATTGAAATAGAAGGAATAACCACGATCCTCGAGACTTAGAAATGAAATAGATTGGATGGAAGTCAGCAACATGCCTAAATATCAGATATGTGGCGAAGAAGGACATGATAAACATAGGTGTCCAAGAGATAGAGCACAAACCTCAGATAAAAATTAATGAGGATTTGCATTTAGTATTGTAATTTGAATGATGTGCATTGAACCTTTGTTTGTTATTGTTATCCATTGATCTTAAACAATGTTATCTTTCATTCAGTACTAGTAAATTGCAAATTACTTCATTGTATTTATTCACTATGAGTAATAGTATACTCATCATGAGTAGTGATGAAAATTAAAATTTTTCGTTAATGTTAATAAGCTGTAACATATTGTATATATAGAGCCAGATCTGATCGATTATTCCAAACTTTATGCACAGGCTACTCATTGTTCTTCGCCATCTAGGATGGTCAGGTATGTATTTGTATCATTAAAATCATGTCAATAAATTATTGGCATGGATTTAATATTAGATTTGCTTTTTTTTTTTTGGTCTTTACAGGAGGCCAGTTTCCTTACTTATCGATGGTGGGTTTTATTTTTTAATATAAATGAAGTTTTTCATTTTTGGATGAATTAATGGAATGTTGGTTGTCATGTTAGATTTTATTATGCAATGTTGTTACTTATTATGCAATCCTAGGTAGCATTACTTGGTACATCTCCTATGATTTAGTTTGATCATTGGTGATATTTATGTTGCAAGGAACATTTGTGATATTTATGCTGCAAGTAATATTGTGATATTGTCGGTCGATCATTCCACATGAACAAGGTTGATATCCATTTCACCAACAAGATGCAAGCTACTTAATTCAATTTTGAATGATTTTTAGACCATGTAGAATAATTTTGAGCAATTGATGCTCTACTAAATCTACTTCTAAATGCTTGATCAAGGTGAATTTGTTTGAGTAGTTTAGGCATCGATCATCCATGATCAGCCATTAAATAGATTCAATCAACTAATTGTTTGCCCAAGTTTAAAATTTTTCTTAAAATAAACCATAAATCAGTAAATAAACCAAACAAAGGCCCAGGCCGGTCGACTCGAGATGGGGCAGTCAATTGCAATGGCACATGGCCGAGCTAGTTTGGTCGACCACCCTAATCCACCGTGCTCAACTGCTGGTCTCGGTCTGAGGCAGTCGACCACCTAAGACCACCGATTAACCATCTCAGACCGAGTTCAGCGATCGAGCGTGGTGGACCAAGGCAGGCAACCAAGCTAGTGGGCTGCATGCCATTGCGATCGATCGGCTCTGTGGGCCGGTCGACCGCATTGTCCCCAACCGATCGATCAATGCGATCAACCAAGGCTGGTCGACCATGGGCTAGTAGACTGTTGTACAAGCCGATCGATCGTAGAATTATTTTATTAATATTTTATTTTTAAAACTCTAAAACCTTAAGAAACATACCCACTTTGAATTTTTTCCTTTTTAACTCTAAAACCCTAAGGACTAAGCCTGGTGGTTTAGTCCGTTAAGTTGAGTGGTCTAGATCGATCGATTTAGCCGATCGAACCCTATTGGGCCGATCAACTATGGTTTTGAATTTTTTTTCTTTTTAATCCTAAAATCCTAATGACTAAGTCCAATGGTCCGGTCTGTTGAGCCGAGTGGTCCAAATCGATCTATCTAGCCGATTGAGCCCTATTGGACTGGTTGACTATGGTTTTGATTTTTTTTCTTTTCAATCCTAAAATCCTAATGATTAAGCCTAGTGGCTTGATCTGTTGAGCTGATTGGTCCAAATCGATCAATCTAGCCAATCAAGCCCTATTGGGCCGATCGACTATGGTTTTGAATTTTTTTTTTTAACCCAAAAACCCTAACGACTAAGCCTAGTGGTCCAATCCATTGAGCCGAGTGGTCTAGATCGATCGATCCAGCCAATCGAGCCCTATTAGGCTTGTCAACTATGGTTTCGAGATTTTTTTCCTTTTTAACCCTAAAACCCTAAGGATTAAACCCAGTGGCCCAGTCCATTGAGCCGAGTGGTCCATACCGGTCGATCCAGCTAGTCGAGCCCTATTGGATCGATCGATTATGATTTTGATTTTTTTTTTCTTTTCAACCCTAAACCCTAAGGATAGCCTAGTGGCCCAGTCCACTAAGTTGAGTGGTCCAGATCAGTCGATCCAGTCGATCGAGCCCTATTAGGCCGATCTATTATGTTTTGATTTTTTTTTTGTTTTAACCCTAAAACCCTAAGGACTAAGCCTAGTGATCCGATCTGTTGAGCTAAGTGGTCTAGGTCAGTCGATCTAGTCGATTGAGCCCTATTAGGCCTGTTGACTATGATTTCAAGATTTTTTTTCTTTTTAATCCTAAAACCCTAGGGACTAAGTCCAGTGGTTTGGTCCATTGAGCTAAGTGATCCAGATCAGTCAATCCAACTAGTCAAGCCCTATTGGGTCGGTCGACTATGGTTTTGATTTTTTTCTTTTTAACCCTAAAACCCTAAGGATTGAGCCTAGTAGTCCAATCCATTGAGCTGAGTGGTCCAAATCGATCAATCCAGCCGTTCAAGCCCTATTGGGCCGATCGATTATGGTTTTCTTTTTTTTTCTTTTAGACCATAAATTCCAAATAATTAAACTCAATGGTCGATAATGTTAATTAAATGTAATATAGTTTACAATAGATATTATCAATTTCAACATAAAATCATTCAGAATACATGATTTTATCTCAATCGTGAGCACCAAAAGAAAGAAAAATATGCTTACAATAAACCAAAATGCATCAATCTAAAAATAAATGAAAATATGATACATCATCGGATGACCGTCTCAGACCCTACAACCAAAAGCTGAAGCCTAATCATTCACTACAGAATCCTATGGAGGTGGAGGAAACTGAATGTAGATATATTGTATGAACTGATCGAATCATGTAAATTCCTTATCCATGTGTGCAAATCCCTGCTTGATAGATATCATCAGTGCATCTATGTGAGCAAACAATGCATGCAGAGTGGAAGATCACTGATCGGATAGTATTCGATGTGTAGGCTAATCTCTATCGGTAGACTGACGATCTTTTTCACTATCACTTTCTTCTTTAGATACGTCAAACATACACCTCCATATGCCATGTTTAAATATATACCCCATAAGCCTCAGAGATGCACGATTGTAAGTGTCGGAAGGTTTGAGCTTAATAACTTCATCATCATCAGTCACAGAAACATCAAATGCCTCGAATATAATGGTCGGAATAGCTTCATATGGCAAAATAGTTTTAGAACTTTGAAAACACTTATTCATATAATGCATCATTAAATAAGGCAAATTAACCCTATCACTCGAAAGAAGCATTTTGAGGAGATAAATATCTAAATATGATATATTATCTCTATGACCTCCTTTAGACAGAAAATTAAATATAAAAATATGATGAATTAATTAATTTTCAAGTGGTAACATATGTGCATTAGGTTTAGTGGTCCAATTTACGGTGTTCTCTTAAAAAATAGTTCTAATATAAGTATGATAATCAAAATCTCGATGATTCCAATAAGTACTATTGAAATATCTATCATCATCTGATAGAATCTCTAATATTTGATGAAGAACACTACAGTCAGACTCGACAATTTATCCTTTTACATGGATGATATAGAACAAGCTAAACTATTAAAATTAAAATTACTATAAAAATACTTAACTAGAGTAGCATATGTTGGCTTATTGAGAGTAATCATAGATAGCCAATCCATCCTTTCGAACAAAAATCTAATTTGAGAATCACTAAAACTATTTAAATCGACTATTCTACCTTCGACAACTTTTCTTCCATAAAAATTTCATCAAAAATTTTTGCTACAATCATTATTTAAAAATAAAATCTCTTCATACCTATCTGATTGGTTCTTTTTCTTTCTCTACTCCAGCTCTTTTTTTTTTAACAAAACTCTATCTTTTTTGAAAGCCATTAAGCTGATTCTAGGATGAGGATCACCGTGGTTGATTTTAGGATGGTTGAAATGGACTGGAATAGAAGATAGATTCCAGAAAACTCAATGGAGAGTGAGCTAAGTGCGTGTGGATTTAAAGGAACCGAAATCGGTTTGGGCCACGAGTTTGTGAAATTGTGGCTAGAACTCATGATTTCACAACGGCTATTTTTTGAATTTGCAATGGTAAAGATGTGAAATTGTGAGTTGAAAACATGATTTCAATTTAAAATAGCATCCTGAGCATATGATTTCATCTGATGGCCATGTTTCAAATTTAATAGAAATCATGGATTTAGCCCACCAATTCATTATGAAATCGTGGGTTTAACCCATGATTTCATAATTTAACTACCCACCACATCATACTGCCGATCTCGTGAGTCCAAGGCACATTTTGGCTAGGTGGACTTTAACTTGTGGGTTCAACCCACGATTCTAGCCTAGATGAAACTAGAGTGGTAGATCCGAAAATAAGTTAAGGATAACAGTATGTTTGAAAATAAGTATTAAAAAATATTATTTAAAATAAAATCCATCATTTTCTAAATATCAAAAAAAAGTCATCAATTTTTGATACATGTATACAATATAGAAATATAAATAATCGTATCAGCAATCATATATCCATAAAAATCAGCCATGTGAAACCAAAACCATGGCATGCATAAATAAATAGGATTTTTTTAAATATTATTTTTTTAATATTTATTTCCAAATCTATCCTATATTTTAATTTATTTTTTAAAATATAGTAGTTGGGCTGATGGGGATGTGAGGTGGCGAAATCGCATGTTGAACATGCGATTTCATGCTTGAAATCACATGTTCAACATGCAGTTCTAGGCTGATATGACATGTCGCACTAGATATTTTTAAATTTAAATTAAAAAATATAGTTGCATGATGGAAATGCAATTTTATGGTGGAATCGCATGTTGAACATGTAGTTTTTTCCTCCTTTGATTTTTTTTTTAAATTTCATTCCTTCTGTACTATCCGACGGGGATGGAGGGGGCATTGGTGGAGGATGGAACGGAGGGCACGAGTTTGTCGGGGCTGAAAGAAAGAGGGTGGTGGTCGCATGGAGCTGCAGGGGGCACGGGGTGCAAGTTAGCTGGGGCTAGGAGGGAGGGGTGGGTGGTCGGGTGGAGCCGTAGGGGGTGTGGGATGCAGATTTGCAAGGCCGAAGGGGGAGGGAGGGGTGGTGGTAGTCGCTCGGAGCTGCAGAATGTACGCCCCCCCCCCCCCCACAATAATTATCACATTTGGTATGAAAATTAGATGAGAGAGATGGTAAAATCAAAGGTGGCTGAAAATATTATTGCTAGATAGAAATGCCCTCACATATATTATTATAAGAATTATTAATTAATTAATATATATTATATTAATATTATACTAATAGATTATAAATACATTAATATATTAATTAATAATTTTATAAATAATCATATATTATATATTAATATACTTAATAGTAAATAATTAGCAAATATTTATCAATTACAAATAAATATAATATAGGATTTATTAATAATTAATATATTTATTTACATACAAAACATAATAATTTTTTTTTATAATAGGGAATATATATATGTTCCAATATATGTATAATTAATTTAAAATATTTAAATGTTTATGTAACAAAATGTATAACTTATGTAAATATATTTTAATATTGAAAATAGAGAATATTGATAGTGTTTATGTAAGTGAGCCATAAATAATCAATAAATGATCTGAGAAAAATATTACTGCTTAAATTATTTATTTAAAAGTATTATCAAAAATTTAGAATATTTCTATATAAGATTACTTTTAATTAAAAATAGTGAATTTTTTTCACCACTATTTTATAGAGTAATTTTTTCATCAATCAAATATGATAAAATAAATTTTATTTTTATAATTTTTTAATAAATATTTTTTAAAAATCATTAGATTATCTATAATATGATATACTTCAACCAAACCCTAAATTTGCTTACGGGAAGTTGGCAACCGAGAAACCGAAGTACATTGCCGTAGCAGTGGAGCCGGAGGACGATTTGCACTGGCTAATAGCCAGCCATGCAACGTAAACGACCAAAAAGATGCTTGGTTGAATTTGCGCCACGATAATTAAGTGACTTAAAGCCTATGGAGTTGTACAATATTGACGAGGGATCTGCCCTCATAATTATCCACTTCTCAACGATATGACGTCGCATGGTGCCTAAAGTGAACAACGCTTGGACGTTTTCCCATCTCTACCTCCGGAAAACTTTACTACTTGTACATATCTTTTCTGGTTCCGGGTTGCATCTTTCCCATGAAAGAATGAATGGTTGATATTCTTCTGCGACCTCAATCGTTAGATTATATTTTGTATATTTGTTAAAATGCGATCTGAACTTTATGATCTTGCTGTAGATGGATGGAAAAAATTCGTTATGCTTTGAACAATCATCCTTTCGGGCCAAAGATACAACTTGAGCCCATCTTACCTAAACATCTAATAATTTTTTAACCTGCTGGACTAAAATATTTCTACAACTTTAGATCAATTTAATATCCTTCTGTACGGTAGCATG
Organism: Cocos nucifera; assembly: GCA_006176705.1. Lineage (NCBI taxonomy): Eukaryota > Viridiplantae > Streptophyta > Magnoliopsida > Arecales > Arecaceae > Cocos > Cocos nucifera. The sequence goes on along the minus strand of QRFJ01000663.1, from coordinate 1,057,117 downwards.
ATAGGCACAGCATTTTATAGAACAATATTTGAGGAGTTGAAGGATGTTCTGCAGTTGAACCAAAAAAAAAAAAAGGATCTTCTGCACTCCGATGTGAAAGTAAACGGTCTAAGGTGCCATCCGATTACGAAGTCACCAACTAATCAGGAAGCTTCTTTGTGTTAACTTCAGCATGCAATTTTCCTCATTATATGTTTCGGCAACAAAAGGTATGAGATTTTTCTGTTGGGTGAATTGCTTAGAAACGGAACGTCCAGACATCCTCTCTGCATCCAGACATCCAGAATCTGCATGCAGTTGTCCAAGCTTGCGATGATGAACTTGTAATGATTTATTTTACCTAAGCGCAGTTGTGCTCAGAGACAAGGTTGAAACTGTCCATTTGTTTTCCCTCATTTTTTTTGGCTCCATAGATGTAGCATTGAATTTGATGGATTCAACCGGCTCCATTAATTAAATATTGTAGCAGGAACTTGTCTTTCCTGAGAGACAAGTTTAGATGGTACAACCACGTAAGAGGGATGCCAATCAGCTGACGGAAGATTGGCTGACCATGTTATGAATATTATTTGGAATGACGAACTTATGAATTTGTCAATCACTTTTTTTTTTTAATTCATTGAAATTATGCGTTGGCAAGTGGCATTAAATTACTGATATAATGCAAATGGTTACAATAAAAAACTACATTCAGCTGCATCATTCTGTAGAGTGAATGGAACAACAAGTGGCGATCATAGTGGTCATCTATTTCTAAATTGCTGGCGGTTTGGTTTTGTATTCCTTTCCCTTCTTGATATCCAACCCCAGTTGTGTTCCTTCTCGGGCTGCCCAGGCAGAAACAACCAAGATGGTGGAAATGCAGCACCGTTGAGATATGGATTTTGGATTAATTAATATGCCGTCTTTTTTTTATGTAACCTGCCATGCGATGTCAAAATGTGGAACTTTTCCAAATGCGGCATTACTGTAGCCGGATGTCCTATGCTCTTGACCCAGTCGGATGAATGCAAGATTGGGCCGTGCTATGATCCAACGCTCTTGAACAGTATTTGGTTGGGGAATTTAGCAGGCAAAAGACCTGCATCTGATTCTTATTAAACAGCTTTTAGTTTATAGCAAAAAAACATTTGGTAACTGACATAAATAAGACTCGGTCGTACTGGTCAAATGCACCTAAACTAAACACACAATTCTTGGAAAAAACTCATAAGCTATTTCTAGCATGTATGTGTGTGTGTGTGTGTATAGATACACACCGGACACATGTATGTACATACATACATGCATACATACATACATATATAATATATATATATATATATATATATATATATATATATATATATATATATA
>QRFJ01000663.1:960761-1050761 GCA_006176705.1 Cocos nucifera | reverse complement strand
CATACAATGGCCCTTATGTGCCCCCATAGTCCGTTAGAAATAGGAAAAGAACCTCGTCCTAATGCGAGCAAAGTCGAAGGTCTCGTTCATTTTAGACGAGATGGAGGGAGAGATCCAGACAACGGCCCTTATGTGCCCTGATAGCCCATTAGAAATAGGAGGAGAACCTCGTCCTAACGCGAGCAAAGTCGAAGGCCTCATTCATTTTAGACGAGATGAAGGAAGAGGCCCATACAACGGCCCTTATGTGCCCCACAGCTCGTTAGGAAAAGAGGAGAACCTTGTCTTAACACGAGCAAAGTCGAAGGCCTCGTTCATTTTAGACGAGATGGGGGAGAGGCCCATACAACGGTCCTTATGTGCCCCCACGGCCCATTAAGAATAGAAGGAGAACCTCATCCAAACGTGAGCAAAGTTGAAGGCCTCGTTCATTTTTAGACGAGATGGGAGGAGAGGCCCATACAATGGCCCTTATGTGCCCTCACAGTCCACTAGGAACAGAAGGAGAACCTCATCCTAACACGAGCAAAGTCGAAGGCCTCGTTCATTTTAGACGAGATGGGGGCAGAGGATCAGACAACGGCCCTTATGTGCCTCCACAGCCCGTTAGGAATAGAAGGAGAATCTCGTCCTAACACGAGCAAAGTCGAAGGCCTCGTTCATTTTAGACAACATGGTGGGAGAGGCCCATACAACGGTCCTTATGTGCCCCCACAGTCCGTTAGAAATAGGAGAAGAATCTCGTCCTAATGCAAGTAAAGTCGAAGACCTCATTCATTTTAGACGAGATGGGAGGAGAAGCTCATACAATGGCCCTTATGTGCCCCCATAGCCCATTAGGAACAGGAGGAGAATCTCGTTCTAACGCGAGCAAAATCGAAGGCCTCGTTCATTTTAGATGGGATAGAAAAAGAGGTCCAGACAACGGCCCTTATGTGCCCCCACAATCCGTTAGAAACAGAAGAAGAACCTCGTCCTCATGCGAGCAAAGTCGAAGGCCTCATTCATTTTAGACGAGATAGGGGGGAGAGGCCCAGCAATGACCCTTATGTGCCCCCACAATCCATTAGGAACAAAAGGAGAACCTCATCCTAACGCAAGCAAAGTCAAAAGCCTCATTCATTTTAGATGAGATAGGGGGGAGGCCCAGACAACGGCCCTTATGTGTCCCCACAGCTTGTTAGGAACAGGAAGAAAATCTCATCCTAATGCGAGCAAAGTCGAAGACCTCGTTCATTTTAGACGAGATAGAGGGAGAGGTCCAGACAACGAACCTTATGTGTCCCCATAGTACATTAGGAATAGGAGAAAAACCTCATCCTAACGTAAGCAAAGTCGAAGGCCTCGCTCATTTTAGACGAGATGAAAGAAGAGGCCCATACAACGGCCCTTATGTGCCCCCACAGTCCGTTAGGAATAGGAGAGAGAACCTCATCCTAACGCGAGCAGAATCGAAGACCTCGTTCATTTTAGACGAGATGGAGGGAAAGGCTTAGACAACAGCCCTTATGTGCCCCCACAGCTCAGACAACGGTCCTTATCTGCCCCCACAGTCCGTTAGGAATAGGAGGAGAGGAGAACCTCGTCCTAATGCAAGCAAAGTCGAAGGCCTCATTCATTTTAGACGAGATGGGGGGAGAGGCCCATACAACGGTCCTTATGTGCCCCCATAGCCCATTAGAAACAAAAAGAAGAACCTCATCCTAACGCGAGCAAAGTCGAAGGCCTCATTCATTTTAGACGAGATGGAGAGAGAGGCTCAGATAATGGCCCTTATATGCCCCCACAGTCCGTTAAGAACGGAAGAAGAACCTCGTCCTAATGCGAGCAAAGTCAAAGGCCTCATGCATTTTAAATGAGATGGAAAGAGAGGTCTATACAATGGCCCTTATGTGGCCCCCAGCCCATTAGGAAAAGGAGGAGAATCTTGTCCTAACACGAGCAAAGTCAAAGGCCTCGTTCATTTTAGACAAGATGGGAGGAGAGACCCAGACAATGGCCCTTATGTGCCCCTACAGTCCATTAGGAATAGAAGAAAAATCTCATCCTAATGCGAGCAAAGTCGAAGACCTCATTCATTTTAGACGAGATGGAGGGAGAGGCTCAGACAACGGCCCTTATGTGCCCTCGCAGCCTATTAGGAACAAAGGAGAACCCCATCCTAATGTGAGCAAGTCAAAGGTCTCATTCATTTTAGACAAGATGGGGGGAGAGGCCCAGACAAACGATCCTTATGTGCCCCCATAGCCCGTTAGAAATAGGAGAACCTTATCCTAATGCGAGCAAAGTCGAAGACCTCGTTCATTTTAGATGAGATGGAGGGAGAGGCCCAGATAACGGCCCTTATATGCCCCCATAGCCCATTAGAAACAGGAGGAGAATCTCATCCTAACGTGAGCAAAGTCGAAGGCCTCATTCATTTTAGACGAGATGGGAGGAGAGGCCCATACAACGGCCCTTATATGCCCCACAGTCCGTTAGGAGCAGGAGAAGAACCTCGTCCTAATGCAAACAAAGTAGAAGGCCTCGTTCATTTTAGATGAGATGGAAGGAGAGGCTCAGACAATGGCCCTTATGTGTCCCCACAGTCCGTTAGGAATAGGAGGAGAACCTCATCCTAACGCAAGCAAAGTCGAAGGTCTCGTTCATTTTAGACGAGATGGAGGGAGAGGCCCAGATAATGGCCCTTATGTGCCCCCACAGCCCATTAAAAATAGGAGAAGAACATCATCCTAATACGAGCAAAGTCGAAGACCTCGTTCATTTTAAATGAGATAAGGGAGAGGCCCAGACAACGGCCCTTATATGCCTCCGTAGCCCATTAGGAACGGAAGGAGAACCTCGTCCTAATGCGAGCAAAGTCGAAGGCCTCATTTATTTTAGACGAGATAGGGGAAAGGCCCTGACAACGGTCCTTATGTGCCTCCATAGCCCTTAGGAATAGGAGGAGAACCTCATCCTAATCCGAGCAAAGTCGAAGGCCTCATTCATTTTAGACGAGATGGAGGGAGAGGCCTATACAATGGCCCTTATGTGCCCCCACTGTCCATTAGGAATAGGAGGAGAATCTCATCCTAATGCGAGCAAAGTCGAAAGCCTCGTTCATTATAGACGAGATAAGGGAAGAGACCCTGACAACGATCCTTATGTGCCCCCACAGTTCATTAAAAATAGGAGAAGAACTCATCCTAACTTGAGTAAAGTCGAAGATCGAGCTTCAAAGTCTACTTCAATAGGAGGTAAGATCTTTCCGAAATCAACCTCGGCTGTAGGAGATAAGATCTCTCCTGAGCCATCCTCGACTGAAGGAGATAAGATCTCCCTCGAGCACCCGTATTAACCTCGATCAGAGATAAGATCTCTTTCGAGCGATCGAGCTTGAATCTCGGTTAGAGATAAGATCTTTCTCGAGCGACCGAGTCAACCTCGATTAGAGATGAGATCTCTCTCGAGCAATCGAGCCAACCTCGGCCAAAGATAAGATCTCTTCTGAGCGACCGAGTAACCTCGGTCAGAGATGAGATCTCTCCCGAAGCGATTGAGCCAACCTCGACCAAAGATGAGATCTCTCCCGAGCGCCTGAGCCAACCTCGGCCAGAGATAAGATCTCTCCCCAGCGATCGAGCTTTAACCTCGGCTAGAGATAAGATCTCTTCCAAGCGACCGAGCCAATCTTGGCCAGAGATAAGATCCCTTTCGAGCGACCAAGTCAACCTCGGCTAAAGATAAGATTTCTCTCAAGCGATCGAGCCAACCTCGATCAGAGATAAGATCTCTTTCGAGCGATCGAGCTTCAACCTTGGTCAAAGATAAGATCTCTTTCGAGCGACCGAGCCGACCTCGGTCAGAGATAAGATCTCTCCCGAACGATCGAGCTTCAACCTCGATTGGAGTTAAGATCTCCCCCGAGCTCAACCTTCAATCTCAACTGTAGGAGATAAAATCTCCCCCAACTTCCAACCTCGACTGCAGGAGATAAGATATCCCCCAAGTCAGTCTTGACTGGAGACGAGATCTTCCACGAGCTTCAATCTGAACTGGCACAGAGCCCTGAAGAGGACTTCGACAATCGCCTTTTCTGTACTCCCTTCCTTCGAGTTTCGAACTCGAAAGTGAGGGAGACTATTGTTGGAGATAAATTCTGCTCCTGCTAAAGTCCAGTTCGATGCTTAGCCTAATACAATCGGTAGTCATGGAAGAGCTTCAGCGATCGAGTCTTAGCCGAATTCCTTCAACCGATCGAACTCCTCAATGATCGAGCCCCTTCCGAACTCCCCAACACTCGAGTCTTAGCCGAACTTCTTCAGCCGATCGAACTCCTCAGTGGCCGAGCTTCGATCGAACTTCTCAACGATCGAGCTTCAGTCGAACTTCTCAATGGTCGAGCTTCAGTCGGACTCCCACGGAAGCTGAACTTCCTCCGTACTCCTCCAATCGGACGCCTATGGGGGTTGAACTCCTTCCGAGCTTTTCCTTTGGCCGAACTCCTACAAAAGCCAAACTCTTTTCAAACTTTTTCTTTGGCCGAACTACTTTCGAACTTCTTCCTCGATCGGACTCCTCTAGTGGATTACTCTCGGATAATTTCCACCAGACGTATTTCCTTCATGAGTCCGAACTCCTTTGAAATTGATATATGCCAAAGTCCACCAACCAATGCTTGCTTTCTCAGAGCTATGGCTATTAAATCTCGACGAACGATCACCATCAGTCTGCCATAGGCGATGCTATCGGATGATATGGCTGCCACTACCAGTCTAACGATACCTCTCTTTCCATAACAAGCCCCATGCAGCCCACGATCGAATGACATGGCTGTCACTACCAGTCTGGTGATACCTCTCTCTCCGTACCGAATCCCATGCAGCCTTGAGCGGCTCCTGATGAGCTCCTTAATTTCATCTTGAAGCTAAATGCATTCCTCAGTGTCGTGGCTATGGTTGCGATGGTAGAGATAGTACTTACTTCGATCGTGCTTGTTTGAGGAAGATCGTAATTCTGCTGGTCTTGGTAGCTGATTCTTGACTTTCATGAGAATTTGAGTTCGAGGAGCGTTGAGGAAGGCATAGTCGCGGAACCTTCCGGGAGGAGGACTTCTTCACGCCCTTCTATCAGAGCTTTCTTGATGACGAGCTCGAGAAGTTCGGGCTCGCTTGCGCTTGGGAGAAGTCCGTGAGCGCAGTCGAACTTCATTCGGCCCTCCATCGATGGGTCTTTATACTCATCCGCCCGTCGCTCTCCTAAGGCTTCTTCGTCCTTCAACTTGAAGGCTTCTTCTGCACGAGCATATCCCTCGGCCCGAGCCAGCAAATTGGCGAAGTTCCTGAGATACTTTTTCTCTAGAGAGAGCAGCAAGTCATTCTTCTGAAGGCCGCCCTTGAGTGTGGCCATCGCAATAGACTGATCCAGGTCCCAGACCTCCAAAATCGCAGCGTTAAACCAGGTGACATAAGCTCGGATGGACTCCCCATCCTTCTGCTTGACATTCATTAGGAAATTCGAACCATGGTGCGGACGTCAACTGCTGACGAAGTGAGCCACGAACTGATGGCTCATCTGATCAAAAGAGAAGATCATATCCAATTTCAATATCGAGTATCAATTTCTCGCTGCCCCCTCAAGGTAGAAAGAAAAGCTCGGCATAATATGGCGTCTAGTGCGCCATGAAGCAGCATCATGATTCGAAAGGCCTCCAGATGATCAACCAGATCAGAGGTTTCATCGTAGCTTTCAAGTTGAAGGAGCTTGAAGTTCGGTGGAACGGGCTCTTGCATAATTCGAAGAGAGAAAGGAGAATCGGTACGGACATCATTATGGTGAGCTGGGGCGACATGGTTGAGCTCCTCAATTCGTCGATCCATCTTCCATAATTTGTGATTGAGGACGTCATCTTGGTTGTAGATCTTGGAGGGCTTTCGGCTATAAATGGGGAAGGTCTCCTCCAGAGGAGAACCATGATCCGAACATGGATCCACTGCTCTCTATTTTTTTTTTCCAGGAGCGACGGGTACGCTGGCCCAAGTACTCTTTCTTAGGATCGATTTTCGACATCCTGATGGTGGATTTTCTGGTGGAGTCATTGTCGGAGGCTGCTGCATGGCCCGCATTACCTCCGTGAGGCCACGGACCTGCTGGACAAGCAGGTTGAACTGCTCCGCATCTACCATGAGTACAGATGGAACCTAAGTTGCCGGGGCTGAAGTAGGAGCAAATGGATCTGGATGGGATCGAGCCATGAAAGCCGTCGATCGTCAGATCGAAGCTCTCCTGGGAGGCATTTTCTCTTGGAAAAAAACTCTAGAGAGAAAGGAGGGAGATCTCTAGAGAGAGAGATCGTCGCTGAGCACTCCTTTAAGAACAAGGAAGCCTCAAGAACAGAGGGCCATTTCTCTAGCGTCAAATCTATTGGTACAGAATTTGATTGACATTGGATCGAGCTGAAGTGGAAGAGAACGAGGTCACCATCGAAGACCTGTAAAATAAAGTCCCATCCGGAGTCGGTGGGGTAGCTCCGGCAGGATCCTTCGACAATCAAGTCAGCTCTTCTGGCCAACAAAAATGGAGTGCTCAGCAATGAGAAGTGAGCTTAGAGTTTTAAAGGAGAGAGGAGAGCTTAGAGCTTAGGATAAGAGTATCTGAAGGATCCCTTTTTATAGGCGGAGCTTGATGATGATAGTTGCAGCTGCCTGATGGCGGGCCACTCAAGACTGCGTGGAGTTTAGTATGGAGAGGATGGTATCGTCAGGCCAATAGTGATAGCCATACCGTTCGATAGTGGTGGGCTGCTCGAGGTCTAACGGAGTCTGTCATGGAGGGAAATGCCGTCTGTACCGTCGTCTGTGGCAGACTAATGGTGATCGTTCGTTCAGATTTAATAGTCGTGGCTCTATAAAAGCAAGCATTAATTGGTAGACTTCGGCATGCATCAATTTTAGAGGACTTTGGACTTCTGAAAGAGTTCGGCCGAAGGAAAAGTTCGAAGGAAGTTCAGCTGAAGAAGAAGCTTGGAAGGAGTTCAGCTCCTATAGGCATCTGGCTGGAAGAGCGCGGAGGAAGTTCGGCTCTTATGGACGTCCGACTGAAGTTCGGCCACTGAGGAGTTCGGCAAGCTAAAGAAGTTCGGCAAAGATCAGGCCGGCTGAAGGAGTTCAGCAGGAGCTCAGCCGCTGAGGAGTTTGGCTAAGATCCGTCCGCTGAAGCTCTTTCATGGCTACCGATTACATTAGACTGAACATCGAACTAAACTTCGACAGGAGCAGAATTTATCCCCAACATATATTATTTGAGCAATTGAAGCATATAGCTAATCTGATGGCACACTTCACATAAATAGTCTACAAGCCTTTTTTTTCTTTTTTCTTTTTTCCCTCATCCACCGTCGCATTCTCTCTCTCTCCACCACCCCCTATTCTATCTATCTCTTCCCCCTCTCTTCTTTTCAGGGCAACTGTGGCATATGGGGGAAGGAGACGTGGCGCGTAGGTGATGGGGAAGCAGCAACGAAAGAAGTGAACAGCGAACAGAGTGGGCCGTAAAGGCGGTCGTAGGAGTGCTCGAGACAAGGGAAAGCCACCATGGATGGCAGTGTCTACGAGAACAACGACAACAGTTGTCTCAACAAGACAGAGGCTGGTGGAAGGAAGAGTCGGGAGGAGATATTTTTAATTATTTTCAAAACATGAAAATGATCATGTTATTTCATTCACAAATAAATAACAACATCCATTTGATAATTCACAAGTGCTTTCGAAAGGAACAATGACTAGTTGCTAATATAATCATCCCAATATAATGAATAAATGAAGATATTGTAGTAATCTATATGATAATTAAACTGACTAAATTAAACAATAGATGTTAATCATGGATTGTTGCAATATATATATATATATATATATGCTCATCTGTTCCAAAAGAAAAGATTGCAGAGATCTATACAGCAAAGAGAGAGGCAAGATCCCAAAGCAGTCTCGAGTTCACCGATAAAACATATGGGCAAATCCGGGCTGCCTCTAATTGTATTATTATACATGGATGTGTAGATCTTTTCTTTCATTAGCAAAGCCATTGGAAGGGCCAATTAACAACTATACGCCCTGGAACTTACGGTGCATATATACTCTTAAATTGATGTGATTTGAGTGCGATGAAATGTGCGAGTAATTGGACATTTAGATGACTTACGAACTAACATGCTCTCTCAAAAAAGAAATCACATGCATTGTGTTGTGGAGCAGAGCTGGTATGGCCTCGGTCAATTTAGAGTCAGCCGTCGACCAATCCCAATGGATCATCTGAGCGGAGTAATCCGATATTTTGATCATGGTTAACTGTAGGCCAGCTTAAACCGACCTACAATTTCAACCAATCTATAATTCCAACCGACCTACTAAAGATCGCCTCCTAGCAAAATAAGGTAAGCCTTCATATCTCATCCTCGTCAAACTCAGGTCAGCCACCGAGCTACGTGAAGAAGCTCATAGCTCGTTAACGACCGACCTACAACCATCTCTGCTGAAGCTGCATCATCTCCGAATCGAAAAACTCGAAAGATTCTTTCGCAATCTCATCGCCCAATAAGAAAAAAAATCTTTCGAATCAATCCAGGACGACAAACTCAAAAAATCGTTAAAGTCCGAAATGGATATGACTCCAACTCCTCCCCTATAAATAAAGGGGTTTCGGGATCCTCTAGGTACGTCATTCAATTCGACGCTTTCTTTCCTCATTATTCTCCAATCTCCTAACTTGAACGTTGGAGGGTCTTCACTAGAGAACACTTCGGTGAAGACTTTATTGCAGGTAAATGGGTGAGGCTCTAGCAAAGCTCGTCCTCGACCTCATACTCTTTAGTGGCCGAGCTACTCCATCCTCGTCGGCCGACCCCAAGTCGGAAGATCCAGAAGCAACAGTTGGCCCTAGAGGAAGGGCCCGGTTGTTTCTGAGGTTTAATTTTGAGGAAAGAAAGCACGACGTTGGATATCATGAAGATCCGAAGGAAAGCATCAAACGCGTCCCAGCGTTCTAGCGGTCGGAAGATCTACAATGCTCAACAGGTTAACACATCTCCATCACCAATCTAGGAGAACCCACCAACGACGTTGGCGGTCTCACAGGAATAGTATGACATCTTACTTCATCAGGTGCAAGCATTATCAGCCACCATAAGAGGAATACAGCAGGCTGATGAGCGCCGTCCGATCGAAGAAGATTCAGGACTGATCCGGATAAGGCCGGAGAAACGATGCCCCCATAGCCCTAGGGCGGAGGCTAGTCATCACAGTCGACCTACAAGTCCTTCTCGATGAAGACCTGAGCGCTCGCCAACACCCATTTCAAGAAGAGGCTCCACTCTAGGCCATGAAACTCTTAGACACTGAGCCACTAGTGAGGATGACATGGAGAAAAAGCTCAAAGAGATGCAATAGCAGTTGGATGCATTGCGGGAGCCGAGGCAGCAAGAGGAGAATTTGAGATTTAATATCGATCCCCCATTCACTCAGAAGATTATGGACGAATCCTTGCCACATCGGTTCAAGATTCCTCAATGGAGCTTTATGATGGAACTCCGATCCTAAGGACCTAGAATGCCGACAATCTTCAGAGATATTATCCTTAGAATATAATTTTCATCTTAAATTTTTATTCAATAATGAATAATAACTTCTCGCAGGTTATAGTTTCTCCAACGTGCGCTCCTCGACCACGGCCGACGAGTGGAACGCGTCTCCGCCAAATTTCGCCAACGCGCGCTCCTCGGCCGTGCTCCATCAAATTTCGCCAATGCGCACTCCTTAGCCACGACCGAGGAGCGGAACGCATCTCCATCGGATTTCGCCAACGCGCACTTTTCGGTCATGATCAAGGATCGGAATGCATTTCCATCGGATGTCGCCAATGCGCGCTCCTTGGCCACGGTCGAGGAGCGGAATGCGTCTCCATCGGATTTTGCCAACGTGCACTCCTCGACCACGGTCGAGGATCGGAACGCGTCTCCATCGAATTTCACCAATGCACGCTCCTCGACCACGGCCGACGAACGGAACGTGTCTCCACCAGATATCGCCAACGTATGCTCCTCGGCCACGGCCAAGGATCGAAATACGTCTCCATCGAATTTTGCCAATGCACGCTCCTCGGCTACGGCTAAGGATCGGAATGCATCTCCATCAGATATCGCCAATGCACGCTCCTCGGCCACGATCGAAGATCGGCATGCGTCTCTATCGAATTTTGCCAATGCACGCTCCTCGATCAAGGTCGAGGATTGGAACGCGTCTCCATCGGATTTCGTCAATGCGCGCTCCTCAGCCACGACCGACGAGAGGAATGCGTCTCCATCAAGTTTCGCCAACACGCACTCCTAGGCCACGATCGATGAGCGGAATGCGACTCCACCAAGTTTCGCCAACGCATCCTCGACCATGGCCGACGAGCGGAATGCGTCTCCACCAAATATTGCCAACGTGCGCTCCTCAGCCATGACCGACGAGCAAAACGCGTCTCCACCAAATTTTGCCAACGAGCGAAATGCGTCGCCACCAAATATCGCCAATGCGCGCTTCTCGACCATGACCGACGAGCGGAATGCATCGCCATCAAATTTTGCCAATGCACGCTCCTCGGCCATGGCCGACGAGCGGAACGCGTCTCTACCAAATATCGCCAATGCGCGCTCCTCAGCCACGGCCAACGAGCGGAATGTGTCTCCATCGAATTTCACCAACGCGCACTCCTCGACCATGGTCGAGGGTGGTCAAGGATCGAAATGCGTCTCGATCGAATTTTGCTAACACGTGCTCCTCGACCACGATCGATGAGCGAAACACGTCTCCACCAAGTTTTGCCAACGCACGCTCCTCGACCACAGCCAATAAGTGGAATGCGTCTCCACCAAAGTTTCGCCAATGCACGCTCCTCCGCCACGACCAACAAGCGAAATGCGTCTCCACCAAATATCACCAACGCACACTCCTCGACTACAATCGAGGATCAAAAATGCATCTCCATCGGATTTCGTCAATGCGCGCTCCTCTGCCACGACCGAGGATCGGAACACGTCTCCATCAAATTTTGCCAATGCGCGCTCCTCGACCACGGTCGAGGATCGGAATGCATCTTCATCGGATTTTACCAACGTGCACTCCTCGACCATGGCCGATGAGCGGAATGCATCTCCACCAAGTTTTGCCAACGCACGCTCCTCGATCATGGTCGATGAGCGGAACGCATCTCCATCGAATTTTGCCAACGTGCGCTTCTCGATCACGACCGAGGATCGAAATGCATCTCCATCGAATTTCACCAACACGCGCTCCTCGACCACGATCGATGAGCGAAACACGTCTCCACCAGATATCACCAACACATGCTCAGCCACGGTCGAGGATCGGAATGCGTCTCCACCAAATTTCATGAATGCGCACTCCTCAGCCACGGTCGAGGATCGAAATGCATCTCCATTGGAGAGACACTCTCCGAAACATCGGGTCCACAATCGAACATCCGAATGGAGATCTTCGACCCACCTGAGCTTCTTTTGGAAGAGGATACGAAAGGTCGAAGGACGGTCTCTCCTGGAGCTGCGGACCAAAGCAGCGTCACATCCTTCACCAACACCTTCTCCTTCCTCAGGGCATTGGCCACCATTGAAGAACCTCTTACCACAGGCTGTGCCAGGATAGCCTCGATCCGAGCGCAATTGGGAGCTACGGTCATGCTGGTCTTTCTCTTCTTCACCATCCGATGAAGAATTTCGAGGTCGGACGGGTTCATCGCTGAATAGGAGAACACAAGATTCGATCAATGATGATAACAAGGAAAGAAAAGACGACCTAAATAAAATCGCATAAGAACACTTACTCCTCAGGTTAATTGAAATCAGTCCAATCTTAAACAAGTTCTCCTCGGTAAGGAATCTGGACAGCGAAAGAGGAGCAAGACTAAAGATTTGACTCAAGACCTCCTCCTCGGCTTCATATAGAGATGGAGGTCTGATAGCCGGCTTATGAGGCCACCCCCATGATATGCTAAAGCCCTATGGTTGTGCGGTCGACATAAAAAAGAAGCGCTCCTTTCAGTTATGCACTGAGGAAGGACCACCTCGAAAAAGATGGTATCCTCTCTGAGAAGAAGCGTACCACCATCTGACCTCCATCGGATGCTCCTTTAAAGTAAAGCAGGCTCAGAGAAGATGGAAGGTAGGCTCAATCCCGAGGAGGAGGCAGTGGGTGAAGAAGCCTAAAATTGATCGTCAGGAGTTCGGCGCCAAACAATAAATGCTAATTCTATACATATTTAGAAGCTCGACAATGAAAAAATGAAAAGGCAACCTAAGGCCGGCCTTTAGCGATTTTTCATAAATACCAACTCATCCAGGCCGAGGAAGAGCTATACGTTCTCCAGGATCGACGGCCTCTAATCTAAAATCACCAAGGACATGATACCTCATCCTGATGACTTCCAGGTCCTCCAAAGTAAGGACGAAATCTATTCTGAAAGGGCCATAGTCCAAAACTTCACGTTCCTCGGATTTGCCCGAAGAACCGACTACCCCAGAATCGTGGTCTTCATTAGAAGGGTTATCTGAGCTCCAAGAAGATCGGGACAAACTAGATTGACTCATGAGTACGAAGAAGACTGACCTAAAGGACGAGGAGACCGAATAAGAAGAGTTAAGGCGGAATCGATAGTAGCCCAGTTGAGTCCGAGCTATTCTTCGAGCAAAGTACCGTAGTCCATCCTTTAAGCAACAATAGCAGTCAAAAGAGTAATATAGATCCTATTTATAAGAGGCACGAACAGCTCTAATCTACTACCGTTTCATCCACCCCTTTTAGATCTTCGTCAGATGTCAAATATCCATTGGACGGGATGGGTAAAACTGGAGCAAAGCAATGGACGGTTAGATTTCGTGGTTGATGGGCTTCTCTCAATCTTGTCATATTATCGATCTCTGACACAGCAAAGCAGGCACGATTTGAAGATCGGCCTTGACTTCGATAGGATACTTACGTCGGTCGCTTAGAGGTAGATCGACCTCGTAAGTGGGGGGCAAACTGTTGTGAAGCGGAGCTGGTATGGCCTCGGCCAATTTAGGATTGGCCGTCGACCAACCCCAATGGATCGTTTGAGCGGAGCAATCAGATATTTTGATCACGGTTAACTATAGGTTGGCTTAAGCCAACCTGCAATTCCAGCCAACCTACTAAAGATCGCCTCCTAGCAAAATGAGGTAAGCCTTCATACCTCATCCTCGTCAGACTCAGGTCGGCCGTCGAGCTACGTGAAGAAGCTCATAGCTCGTTAACGACCGACCTACAACCATTTCTATTGAAGCTGCATCCTCTCTGAATCGAAAAACTTGGAAGATTCTTTCGCGATCCCGTCGCCCAAGAAGGAAAGAAATCTTTCAAATCAATCCAGGGCGACAAACTCAGAAAGTCGTTAGAGTCTGAAACGGATACGACTCTAACTCCTCCCCTATAAATAAAGGAGTTTCGGGATCCTTCAGGTACGCGTACGCCATTCAATTCGATACTTTCTTTCCTCATTATTCTCCAATCTCCTAACTTGAGCGTCGGAGGATCTTCACCAAAGGACACTCCCGTGAAGACTTTATTGCAGGTAAATGGGTGAAGCTCCAGCAAAGCTCGTCCTCAGTCTCATACTCTTTAGTGGCCGAGCTACTCTATCCTCGTCGGCCAATCCCAAGCTGGAAGATTCAGGAGCAACACATTGAATTAGCGATGTAGCATATAGCATGCTACTCCTGCCGGACTACATTTAAGAAGAACGTACGGAAAATTACTATGCTTCATATAAAATTTGCTGTTTTTTTTAATTTATTTTTTTTCAGTTGTAAAGGCACTCCTTGCATTGCAAGTTTAAATCCGGCCTCCACCATTGATGGATACCTTGAGCCGACCTGAAGTCCGGCGAAGGGCTCAAATTTACTGTCAGACTTGCCGAAGGAAGGAGGTGCAACGGTTCAGAGTCGCTCCCCGGTGCACTCAAGAAAAGATCCAACACAGAATTCTGGGTTGCCAACCTCCCAACGTGTCCTGCTTCGATCTCCTCCATCGTTGTTTGGTGTTCAAAGTATCCGACATACTCCGAGCAGATATCATCCGCCGGATTCACGAATAGATGCGGGACCCACGATGATAGCATGGCAAAGGAATCCTCAGATTTATTGTGATGACCTCTCACAGCCGCTGCCAGCAATCCTGATCCCCTGCTTCACCTTCTTATATTTGATCCTCTCAACTGGAGCAGAGATGAAGGGTGGGTTAAAGAGAAAAGTTTTAAGATTGATTCCCGTCTTAGCCATCTTTTTTCCAGCGAGCATTGCAATGGCCGACCCCAAAGAATGACCAGCCAACCATACATTGTTACTTCCAAAAGTTGAAACGAGGTTCTGAACAGCTTGCATTGAAGCTTCGAATCGGGGCGTCCGATGAAGGCCATTTTCTGGGGAAATGGAAATCCAGTTTTAGATCCTGAGAACGAGAGCCTTCCATGGTTAACGTTCCTCTGAAAGCGATGACAAAATTATTCTTGGTTGGGGACAGCGGGTTTGAATTCGAAGATGGCACCAAAGACAGAGAAATCACCGGCATCCATAAGCTTGTCGATTGGTACGAAATAAAAATTCTCCCACCAGGCTGGTGCACGAGCTTAATTCCGGACCCCTGACGGTCACGCTCCAGAACATATACACCCTGAACCAAACTTGCAGCAGCTGATCTCTGGTAATGCGGGCATTTCCTGTTGCATGAAAAGTGACATAAATAATAAATCGGCATCTACCGAAATGCAAGCCCTTGTGCAGCTAATTTGAAGTTATATACTTTAAAATCACATGGCATGAAGGCATGCAAAAATCTCATTAGAATAGAATGGAAACTGGTGTAGTTAATAAGAAATGAAGGATTTCCATAAAAGAGATAAGAAGAAACGAAGCATATCATACCACGACAACATATCTTGTTTACAAGCTACAATATCTTTATTTAAAGCCAACAAAAGGATTTTTGTAACGATCCAACATCTCACTCAACAAAGCTAGCTGAAAGGTATAGTTTTCTTGGTCATGTGTACCCAAGATTTTTCGATGGATAACCGATCAATATAAGATTAAACATATGCTCATTCGACTCCTCACATATTTTCTTTATTTAAGTCTTGGCATCCTTGCCAAATCCATTCAAATTCAATCTCATAAATGTCATAATCAACTCATACATGTCCATGCTACAATATCCCATAGCCCACGAGATCATAGGCTATGTCCACTTTGATGCTATTTACAATAATCCAGAACCTCGATCAAAAAGATTAGTTAAAGATTATTATTTAGATTTTCTAGTCTTGTATAAGTATCAAAAATTTTTTAGATATATATGACTAAATATATATCTGCACGGATTCTCATGATTTTATTAGATCTTGAGGAGATTTTTTTTTTTTAAAAAAAAAAATTTCTTGGAAGGATAAGCTAGGCTGCAGTTAAGCATGAAAGTGACTAATCTATATAGACTTGCATACTTCAAACAATATTTTTCCTCTTTTTCAAACTATAGTCCCCCAAATGATATATGCGTGCATGTATCTATATATATGTGTCTCCCTCCCTGCCGACTATATCTTAACACCAGTGGTTCCTTCTCTCGTCCGGGGATAACTTGGACAGAAATCCAGCAGGGTTTACAGGACATTGAGAGGTGGTTCTAGGACGCTATCAAGCTACGGTACATCCAAAAGGCAGAACATATATAGATTGGAGAAGAGATGTTAGTTAAGATAATAATCATCAAAGCCGCCATGCTATGCAAGACAACCAACCAAAACCAATTAGAATCCATGATCTACTTAATATAATAAGAAGCACAAAGCATATACAGGAATGTGGCTTAGAAAATATAACGGCATAAGCAGTCATCAGTGATGACATTAGCAGATCTTTGGAATAATTCTTGAAGAAAAATAGGAAAATTTTCAGGCTTACACTAGTTCGTAACAGTACATCCGCAAAACACGCATGGTAGTAGCAGCTTACACAACCTACGACTACAAGATATTAATATTTTAATATTTTTATAACCACTACTGTAAATATTAAAAATTTCCAGCTGTCAACAAGCCTCTTTATTATCTACTAAAGTCCATGAATTTCTTTAATTTTTCAAAAAAAAAACGGTCAAGATGCTTGGATAATGCTAAAAGCAGTAAAAGACTTGAAATTAATGAACATATAGGTTACATGTATAGGTCCCGAAACCTTAAACAAATCCATTTCGGAGGCCATTGTGTAGAATTCCTATCGGCCCTTTCCTTAACGATCGCGACAAAAATGAAATGCTGAAGCACAGAAGGAAATGAAATAAATGTTCGATATAATTTATTTCAAGAGTATTAAGAGAAGCAGATGAAACATTGTTTAAAAAGTCAACATCATCTTTGGTTCTCAAAGATATCCAAAGCACAATTTTGATCCAATGCTTTAGTACAAGCAAGTCTAAATTTCTATACTGAAAGTGAAGGTTAAAGCATAATGACCATGATTTGATTCCTAAACATGATGAATTATGGTGACCTGCCATAGTTGATCACCTCATGATTAAAAAATCAAGCTAGCATTTCATTAATTCAAATCATGTAGGATCTCGAGTTTGCAACATGGTGACATGGATAAGTCAACTACATCATATCTAGGGATGCAATCGAGCCAACTCATATTGAGTAATTAGAAGCTTGACTCAATTGAACTCGAAACTCTATTTAAGATCGGCCGAATCTTAATATCTCAAACTCAAAATTAATTTGATGAAAAATAGGCAAAATTAGATATTGGCTAACTCGACCTTCTAGTATCTTACCACTCGAGCTCGAGTTGAGTTCAATAATAATCAAATCGAGTCAAATTGAGTAGCTCCATCTGCATCCTAGCCATATCCCAAAGCAAAGAATCAATCAGAATACCCTATCCACAAAGTTACGCACAAGGCAACAAAAAAGCCATCAAAATACAATGACAGCCTCCGAGGATCCAGGGGTCCTTACCTGCTAGAGAGAGATACCAGAGATGGAATGCGAGGGACGGGTCTTCTCGCTCTCCCTCTCTCTCTCTCTCACACACACCCACACACTCTATTTTGCAACAAATCAGAGAAGGGCAACCTTCTTGAAAAGGTGAAGGAAAGGCTGGACGTGGTGGTCCAGAGGGCAAGAAGACGGAGAGCAGCCAGCGGCGATGGGAGTTCGGTAAAGAGAAACCAAAAATCAAAGTAAACAGGGGAACGTTTGCTCGATGGACTTGGGCTTTATCAAGCTCACCAGCGGTCACGATTCCACCGTGGAGGCTCACCGGGGGAACTATAAAGCTCGACCGAAGGTCCGTCAACAGAGAGAAACGGCGGTGTGGGCCGGAAAAGGAAGAAAAACAACAAACCAGGGGACGTGAACAGGGGATGCAAACAACGGGGATCGGCCATTGATTCCGATGGATTTCTCGACCGGCGACAAGATGTAACGTGGAAAAATAGAGAGAATGGAGATGAGGACTTTACCGTGCCGGACTCATGGAAGAAGAAGGAAGGCAGTCTTCCGCCCGGCTGGCCAATCTGGTCGGTCCGGTCAACCCTGAACCGGCCGTTTCACATTAACGTTAGCACAAATCATATAGTTATGCTAATGGATTCTTCTTCCGATCTCTTGAAATCTTTTATGCCATTTCCTGAAGCAACACCTCTTCTTCAAACATTCCTCCATCAAGCTTGAAAACTTCTCTTGATTTTTTTAATATGATCTGCTACATGATTTATGATCCTTTTTGGTATAACTTTCGAATCTCAGAAATGCTCCTACAACGGTTTAATAACTGATGTTGTCTCGATCCATCTAAACCCCATCCCACCTTATTACTTTGGATTCCACAGCATCATATTTTTCTTCGTGTACCTGGTTCGCAATTATATGGGCTAACCCTCCTCCTTCCATCAAAATCAAGGCTATAAAATAGGCTTGTCATCTTTCAATTATTCCGATTTAAACAGAAACATAGATGAAGCATCAGCTGTATTAATTAATTTTTCCCCCATCCATTAGATCGGAATGTGTTTAAAAATAGCAAGTATGAAATGGTGCTCAAACTTCTAAATCCTCTGATGTGCATCATCACAACTCGGCCTCCACCGGAGTAGTATCATACTCGGGTAGGTTCATAAAATTTCTAATTTCAAAAGCAATTCCTATAATAGTTATTACTGCCAAACAAAAAAAGAAAAGCACAAAAAAGGATTCTCTCTCCCTCAAGCCAAGACTTTGAAAAATAAAAGATTAAAGGCGAGAAATAGAACAATCTGATAAATTCCAAAGCAATGCACTCCAAGAATATAATCTAAAGCCATACCAGAAAGTGCAGCCAGATCCAACTGCCACTTCTTCGTAGATCTGCAATTAAGCCAGCAATCGGAAACTAACTAAAAATTAGATACAACATACGTAAAAAGTTGCTTCAAATGTGGAGAAGACATGCAGAGACAGCATACGTACCTCCTGTTTACCGTGTGGCAGGTTCGGTGGTTGGTTTTCCTAGGAGTCCGAGTTTATATAAAGGTCAGGGGCCTTCAAACACGCCATACAAGTTAGGAAGATCGAGGGAAGGGAGACAATGGGAATAAAGCAATGGAACGAAAAGCTGGAAATGCCCAGTATAACTTTCATGCGCCATTCATTTGACCCGAGAATTTAGAGAATTGGATAATTATATATGGATCCAGCATCGAGCCAATCCCATATATCTATCTTGCTGGTTCTAATCGGGAGATGCTTTTCTTTTTTCTCGAAGAGAACAATGACGGAATGCTTTCAGCTACGAACCAAATGCCAGTAGAAGTTGTATAAAGCTACCCTCTTCACTCCCAGTAGATTCCCTATCCTACATGGCATTGGGGATTGATGCGATACATGAGCATATTCACGTTAGTGTTGCACCGTTCGCCCAGCGCCAGAGTGCATTAGAGATCTTTCTCCTTTTTTTTTCGCGGTATTTTGATAAGTTGGTTCTGTTCCAGTCCAATTATTTCAAAACAAGAACGATGTGGATGGTAAAAATCCTTTCGAGTATTTAGTTTTTCTCAGCTCTTCCCCCTCCTTTGTAAGACTAGAAAAAGCAATCAAAGCAAAGACATTGGTTGCAAGTCATATTCAGAGCTTTAGAGAAGGTAAATTGGTTTTACTTTAAATAAGAGTTTTCTTTTGATGGAAAACAGCAAAAGATTTAGCTAGCAATTATAACATGCGGATTCTATCCAATGATTGCCCACATGGCATTCCAGTGATGTTTTAAAGCATTTTTGCATGTCTGGTGCGGAGTCAACTTTTATAAGGAATCAATGGGACCCGCATATCAGCATTCTAATCTGCGTGCATTCGAAGAAAACTAGACTTTGAGAGCTCTATCTGGTTAGCTCTAATCAGCACTAAGCTAGTTTCGCACTCGAATCGAAGTATGGACCAATACATGCAAATCCGTGGAAGACATTTCTTGATGACAACCCAACCAGCTAGAGAGAGAGGAGTTGGTCTCTTCTTCTTCTTCTTCTTCTTTTGTGTGTGTGTGTGTGTGTTGGAAGGGCGGGGGGGGGAGGTGCTTAGAACAGCATGTAAACTAACGGTACAACTGTACACATATTTGAAAACAGAAAAAAAAATTATAATCTCTAAAACTGAATCCCCATGGCACCAGCTAACAAAATACTTTGATGGAAGATGTCCAGCTTGTGTGATGACAAAAACATGATGGAGCGCTACGGAGGCAACTCAATCTGCTGCCTAAGTTGCCTTTATGTGAAGCAATAAACATCTTGATTTGGAGACAGGCAGGCAGTCACTCATGGGAGGTAAGTAGTGGCTGGTGGTTGGAGTTCTTCCTAAGTGAGATCCATTCGAATATGGCTGATCGGACGACCTGGAGGTTGGATAGCTTATATCACCCATTAAATCTGGCTTTCCAAAAATAATTTGGTCTTTGAGAGCGAGATGATACCTACTCACTGGATGCTAGAGAGAGCCATCTACTTGGCTGCGAAGTATTATCAGTTCAACGCTGCTAGCCCATCCTTTGATACCCCCAATCCTTGCAACCTCCATGCTTTTTTTGCAATGATCTGGAGGGTTATCTTCTAGGAGTCCTCTCACTCAGAGCTTGTTGAGGTGAATTTTGATGATAGTATCAGATATGGTAGTGGCAATATAGGATTTGTCATTTAGGGCTCTGATGCAAGATTGCTGGTGGTTGGAGACTCCTATGTTTTTTAGTTTTAAGCTGAGCTTTATGCCATCTAGGTAGGCATCATCCATGTCAGGCAAGAGCTTCAGACGAAAAGGATCTTTATCGAGAATGATTCTACTATCATCATTAGTTGAATCTAAGGCAGCACGAAATAGTTGGAGGCACATCCGTTCCTCCGCGATATCTGAACTTCTCCATGTCACTCTATTATGATGTCAATCCGAAATATCTATCGGAAGATGAACAGCATAGTAGATTGGATTGCTTCTTATTTGACAGAGCACTTCAAAGATCGGATCCAAAGATAGGGTGAAGTATGTCTGTCGGCTGTATGAAACTTTTGTATCTTGATTTTATGGACTGCTCTTACATCAGAGTGATGTGACTATCCAGTTGTACCAAAAAAATAAAACAATAAATATCTTTATAGGTTGCTTAGGTGAAGTGGGGGTTTATGAGCACATATTCTGCAAACTCCTGCCCATTTCTACTACCTAAGTTAAATTAGCTACCGCGATCATTCACATGGATCCAACCGATCAATATTGGAGTGTGTCCAAATTACGGCAACTCAAATGTGATGCAAAATGGCTATTTTCGGACTCATTTGGTTCACGATAAGTAATTTTCTTTCAAGAAAGTATTTTTTCAAAAAGTAACTGCTAAGTTATTTCCTAAAAATAGAATTTTGATATGTTTAGTTGATCATAAAAAAAATAATTTATTAAATAGTAGCATATATTTGATTAAGCATTCATTTTTCTAGAAAAAAAATATAGAATATTCATTATATCCTTAATAGATATAAGATCATATATTTATTTTTTTTATAAACTTTATATAAATAATAATATTATATTTATATTAATATAAAAATAATATTAATATATTATATTATAATATTATATCATAATAATTTATTATATTAATATTATATTAATATATATTATGTTATGTTAATATAATATTAATATTTAATATAATAAATTTATTAATATCTAAATAAATATAATAGTATATCAATATAAATATTGATATATTAATATAAATATTATATTAATATTATATTTATATTAATATTAAAATATAATAAAATATTATAATATTAATATTATATTTATATAAATATTAGGATAATAATAATATTATTTTATTTTATTATTATTCAGTATTTCATCCTAATCATTTATAATATTTTATAAAATCTTAGCCATATATCTTAAAAAAATATTTTAGAAAAAAAAAATATCATCATTTATGAAAAGTGTGAACTTTTATTTTTTATGAAATATGAAGAATAATTTTTAATGCAAAAAAAAAAAATTCTACTTTTTTTTCTTAAAATTCTAACTGAGAAGATCGATCCCAACCGGGGAAATTTATAGGTCCTTCCTCTTTAAGATATTTATATAATAATTAACAGCGAACAACGGGCTGTCGAATTTAAAGAAAGTCCGTTTTGCTCTATTTAAAAAGACGACCGCGTTTCACTCTGTTTTCAGAAAGAGGGACGCGGACGTGCTCTCTCCTGCCCTATTCTATTATATTCTATCCTCTGAAAAAAATGCTGACGTGCCACCTTCTCGCGCTGCATCTTTTGCGCAGAAGAATGATCGATCCTCCTTCGCGACGCCAACCTTCGAGATCGATCCAGACCGTGGAAGAAAGATATTAAACTACTTTGAGATCTGTGCAAGATACGATCAAATAATTCGATGCGATCCATGTTTCCACGAGAATTATACGTCACGAAGCACGGGAATAGGCTCAAAGGGCACTCTCTCTCTCTCTCTCTCTCTCTCACCGAGGCGAAACATCTCTTCTTTCAGAATTAACATCGCTACTCGCTTTTCATCTTTATATTTCTAACCAGCCCTGATATTAGGGTGAGACAACTTTGAAAGAAATAAAGCAAGCCTCAAGATGAAGTGACCAAAATAGATATCACGAACATGAACGCAGTTTCAATGGTGAAATAGCTAATAAATATGGCAGGCTTGATGAGAAGGAGAACAGTGGTGTCAGCTATAGAATGATGAAGTAGGTATCTCCTTGGCCAAGATCAGGCAGAAAGCTTTGCTTTGCTGGGCAGCTGGGCATGCAACCCAACTCGTTGTGGGCAAAGGTAATCAAAGCTAAATACAAAATTCCATGGCTTGTGGGACGCCTATAGAAAATCCTCCCTGGTGTTCAGCGATATGGAGAAGCATTTAAGGCGCCTTAATGCCTCTCAAATTCGATATCGATTTATATGGACCGTGTGTGCTGGAATTTGCCTCTTCTAACGTACCTCTACAGCTTGGCCTGCCCTGTGTGGCAATGGAAGATATATGCAGATGGCCGAACCCATCACGCCTGAAAGAACTTATCGTCTCTCTTACCGAATGAGATGATGGACAAAATATGCTCAATTTCCCATCAAGGGGTTCCTCGTCTGTTGAGGGAAATGCAGGTTAATTAAAGTCCCGACCGAATAGGTGGCGTATGATATGCTGGCTGCTGCTTCCTCACAAGGTATAACTTCGCTTCTTTTCCTTTTTTTTCTTTGTGAAAGTTGTTGCGGCTCAAAATCCCTTGTATGCATGTTCTTATAAGACATGGCATCATTGGTTTGTTATCTTTGCCGTGGTCGGTTGGAAGACTCTAAACATGTCATGCTATGCCAAACAATGTTGGTTGAGGCTGAATATGATCTGTGTCCGGTGTTTTATTTCTTGATCTTTGCTGGCATTGGTTGAATTCTTAAATGCCTAGTGGAGAAAGGAATCAAGGCAATGATGTCATGCATAGCCTAGCTTATATGGAAAATATATAAGAAATTAAAGGATTTTCCAAGGATCATCCAGGCAGGCGAGCCTACAATTAGTTTGCTGACCTTTTACCGGAGCATTCATTGATTTCCTACAACTCAGGGCAACCCGGAGGGATCCCTTTACCTCTTCTGAAATGATTGTAACTTACTACCCCCGTCCCCTTAGCGTTGAAGGTAAAATTCGATGGATCAATCAGAGAAAATGCTGCAGGTGCTGCACCAGGAGAGCCTTATTTATGTTGGTGGTAAGAAATTACCATTACCAAGGTATTCGGTGCCTCGAGCAAAATAGAGCTGCTGCGTGGGAGGTCTCATATGTAGCTGTTTTCAAGTTTACAGCTCCTCCTCAGATTTGGTTGGAAGGCGATTCTGATGCAATTATCTCCTGGATTAAGAGACCTCATGATCCAACATAACAAGTTAATCCACTATCGAGTGACTGACACGCCGCTTATGAAGGCAACTGCTTGGGTTGTTCGAGCTATTCACATTTATAGAGAGGGTAGCCAAAAAGGAGGCTTCATCCATTGAGGCGGATTTATCCTAGGAAAAGGGTGATGAAATTCCCAGCCCATTTGCCCGCTTGCTTTCTTTTGATTTGAGTCCAAATCTTCCTCAAACCAGTAAAACAAATAAATAAAGTAACTATCTATCCAGGACACCGAGTGGTAAATGAACTACATGAGAACCTTAAATCGCATGTGCTTTCGACATCACATAGAGCCCCAGCACGATACAACATTTTAGATGCCACAATGAATCATCAGAACCAAAAGAAGGTAGATACAGTGGTAACCAGGCTACAAATGGATTGGGTCAATCAGTGACGTAGCCTGGTCCCTAGCCAATGTGACCCAACGAAATTCACGTTTAAAGATCCGTGTATCAGCTTAGGTTCAAAAAAATAGACTGATTTCAATTTCACGTCAAATTCCTAAACCCGCCAGACCCAGAACCAGCGCGAATATCAATCGAGTCTAACTCGGACAAAATATAGCCAATCCAATCCCAACGCTGATGAGAACCAATCCTGCTCAATTCATTAAACAAGCTTTCATTTAAACTAATCCCCCCCTTTTTTCCTATTCCAACCCCTACCTCCCGATCCTCCTCCGACAAATTTATTTAGATTAATTACATTAAACACTAATATTTCATTATCTTTTTTGATAGATTTGCCACAACATTTTTAATCATAGTTGGTAAGCTTAATAATAAACAATTACTTTGATAAAATTAAATTTAGAAAAATCATATCTAAATAACTTTTTCAAATTTTATTCAATTCTCAACAAATTTATACCTAATTGTTGATTATCATATATTAACTTTAAAATAAATAAATAAAGGAAGATAACCGACTCGAACCGCAAACACTACTCAGCCCAACCTCGAATAAAATCAGCAGGTTTTTCATGAACCTAACCTAACCTAACCCGAGCATTCAGTAAGCTGGATGCAAATCCAAAAACATGACCCAAAGATAAAACGGATAGGGGCAGGGACAAGCATACCCCAATCTGACCTCATCCATTTGCAGCCCTAATGGTATCATTTTTCCACGGCAATGAGTTCTACCTGTCAAGGGGTATAACGTTTCAGTAAACATAGATCCTGATATATTCCAACAGTTTCAATGAGAAAAAAACACAAAAGGCAGCAGCACAGCTTTGGCCCCTCAAACTTGAGGCATACATGAATAGAAATCAATGCTCGTTCTAAAGGCTGTAGCCAACAATAAATGAATTACAATCATCTCCTATATATACTCGGCGAGAAAAGGAAAACACACTAAAGACGAACTCATGTAAAGCCCCCGCTGTTTTCTACTTGGCCCACGCTACTGCATCAATCTCATTTTGGGCATTTCTGTATAGCTCTAGCCTCTTTCCAAGGGCAGATCTTCGCTCCATAACTGCTGGGTCCTCATCCAACAATGATGACAACTGCTTGTTCTGCACATTTTTTTTAATTTTGAAACATCAGAAGACACTTATCCAGAAATATTTGGTAACTAGAAATTATACATTGCACAGCACAAGGGTCACACTTCACTGTTTAATGATGGTAATTTGAAATTATTATGCAATTTATTGGTAAATTCTAACAACGTTAAACAAATCAATCAATATTCAAGAAAATAAGCTTCTCCACACAACTAGCTTGTAATTCCCTTGATCAACCTATCTTGCTTTTGAATTAAGATAAAATGACTTCATAATGATTAGCATTTGCCTGGAATAATGGTTCGCAAGTCTCCTCGGTACCGATCCATTTTGGTTATAATAAGAGAAACAACGATTTGATAGCATTGAGCATTACAACATTCTAATAGAAGACTTCCTTAGTTTCCATAAAACAGCAGACAACCAGCTTTCTGATTTCTAGTTAAATTAGTTCTAGGAAACAATATCAAACTAGCGCCTTCAAGAAACATCCTAGTGCAAGATACTTTGGCTTGAAGACGTCCTATGAATAGTGCTACCTCCTCAATGCATATCTGTGCAGGTCCCAGGTTCTCATCCACTGTAAGAGCACGCAATTGTGATAGCATAAAATGAAAAATTTCTAATAGACTTCCACGCCTTATCATCTCTATCCAGTATGGTTGGACATTTGCATGGGAACTCATGCCATCTTTCTACAAAAAAACTTCTTTTATTGAGATTACCTAATCAGTTTGACAAAAGACAAAAAGAAAGAAAAGCACTTAAGTGAAAAATTATATTTTAATAAAATCGACCCCATACAATCATGATTGATTGGAAAAAGACAACTGACATACAGTATCCTTAGCTCAAAGATACACACCCATGGGATTCGATCCAACCCACTAAACAGGAGGGGTTTCTCAACCAGTGCACCAAGCAACCAGACACTACACGTGTATCACTCTAAAAATACCACTAATTAAAAATCATAATCTCACCTAGCAATGGATCATACTGGAAAAGAACTTCCATATTATCGAGTCCACTGCAGGGTTAGATTAGATGTAAGACTGAATCAACATAAAGCATAGGCAATGTGTCCTTGCAAAAGATAGAAGTTCCTTGATTAAGGAATCTATGCATCAATTTGTCATATAGAAGTCAAATCTCTCATGCAATGACCGACTGATCTAGCTTAATTTGCATCAGTCGGTCAGACAGGAGCGGTATCTGATCCATAACAATTGATCTGAAGAAGTCATTGCCAAACACTTAAAATATCTAGTCTGATCCATAACAAAATTAACTTTGAAAAAATGTTAGCTTACTTTGAATTAACATGCAGATAATAAAAATAAGAGCTCAGAATTAATTCAATCAACAGTTCAGTAAGCATAACTCAAATTACAATCTATTTCTAAAAGAAATGTCATTCCATAAAAAAAATTGTAGTTTGATCAATAATGAAATTAACTTTCAAAGTATATATTTTTAAAATTCACAAGCAGACATTAGCAAGAGCTCAAGCTTAACCAAGCTAAAAGATGACTAAGAACAATCTCACCTCTTTCTTTCCCAACTCAGTAAAGAAATGATCAAGCAAGGAGCGTTTGGCCTCGCGTACTTGACAATAAACAATAGACTTTGGGATGGAGTTTCGCAAGCTTGCGCAAACCATATTGACATAAGCTAAAACAGTAGTTCCTGTTCATTAAAGGACAAGTCAAACTGTCACAAATTATTGAGCATTTACACTGGTTGGATGAAACAATCAACTTTCTAAGCCACAAGAATCAGGGAGCGAACAAATGGACTAAATTAGACCCAGGAAGGAGTTGACCTAATGACATTGACAGAATATGAGACACAGACAATCCCCCAAATGCAATTGGGGCTAGTTGGACATTAAAACATAGATGGGCGCTCCTCATTTTCAGCTTTAAATCTGATATGACCAGGCACCCAAACCATTACAGCTAAATATCCAAACAAATCATTAGTTAAAGCAATTTACCTATTCGTCTGAGGTATAAATCATTGTATCTATCAAAAATGGAATGTGTTGGATTTCCCCCTTTCTCAATATCCTGAGGAAGTTTTCGGAAGAAATCTACGGTCAGATAACCGCATTCCATGTCAACTAGCTTTAGGGTTGCTTTCTTGCTTTCTTCTCTCATTCTGTCCAATGATTCAAAAGCCGCATTTCCAACCTCAACTCGGAGAGTGGGATACTGCTTCAGCTCCTGCAGAACAACAGGCAAAACAAAATCCTCTTGCGGCTTATAATTTAAACCTAAGATGCTATGAAGGGCAAGGGAAATGAACGTAAACGAGTTAAAATTAAAGACAATTCAATTACTAAAATTTATAATATTTTTTAAAAAATGAAAATGGAACAAAACATCCATCATGCAACAATGCATCTAACACCGGTAACATTTCGACTGTCATAATTCCCAAATGATCTTTCCATTATTTTAGAATACTTTATGCAAAAGTATCGTCAAGATATATATTTTTTTAAACCTAGAACTCATTTCCACATTAGACGTATAAAAAAGCAATCTAAGATTTTTCATTGGATCTAAAAAATACTAAAAACAAATTAATAAGCTAAATTCAGGAAGGAATATCTCACGTGTGGTAAGGAAGATATCATTTAATATTCTTTCTTCTAAGGGAAGGGATAGGCAAATGTAGAAAAAGAAGTTGCAGATAACATCATGGTCCTTGCATATAAAGCAGTTCCCGAGGAACATCTCACTCAAAATCCATCTATTTTTTCACATCCTACAGAGTAAGTCTAACAATTTTTTGGAATCTTGGCACCACACAATCCTTACTTCGCACTATAATCATAACCCATTCATAGACTTGTTGATTAAAACTAGAAAATACTGGCAAATCATCTTCTCAAATGAAAGATCCAAACACCAAATTAGACACAGGAGTAATAATCCAGATTCTTGTATCATTTTGCACTCCCTCCTAAGTAACTTGTGTGTCTCACTATGTTAGCCAACAAATCTCTAAGATCAAATTCTGATCCAACAAAGTTTCATGACACTTTCTGGCAACCTTCCAAGTAGATACTGATTATCTGATTCAGTAGTTAATTTCCAATTGAGGAATCTTCGACACCTGAAATACCAGTTGGCAAGTTGGTATCTACCCTCCTCAGTAGATAATTACAAGCTCAAGCGGCCTATTTGTCTCCAACTAATAAACATTTACACACCATAGAGCTAAAGAGATAAGAAAATAATTTTATAATTTAATATTTGAGAAATTGCCTTCAATAAGTGATAGTGGTAATTATGATACAATCAGAAAAAATATTTGGGAATTGTCTCTTTTGAAGGTGAAATAGAAGTTTTTTTCAGTGACTATGCCCTTCCAGTAATTGTTAATGCTACTGAAACATTTGTCCTTCACTATAAGACCTAAGTAGAAGGATTGAAAGCAGAACTCTGAGGAAAAAGACTATGCAACAGCATATGAATGCAAATAATAAACAAAGCAGTTGCAGCAAATATTCTGATGGATAAGCATGGCGAGAGACCTACCAGAGTCTCTTTGATAGCCTTGTGGATGAGCTCCTTCAATATAGCATGCACCTGGAAGCATGCATTAAATGAATTTACTTCCATTGCAGTGACAAATTTAAAATAATCATCAATTAAACAAAGTCGAGAACATATCAACTCCAAAGATTAATATGAACCAAGAACAGTAAATACAGCTTCACATATCAAACATCTCAGAATAACTGAGTTTTCAGCAAAAAAAAAAAAAAAAAAAAAAAACAGACCAAATAGGATAATTAGAATACTAGACTGTAATGATTTTATCCATCAAAGAAATAATGATGGCTTCCACAAGATCATTAAAAATTTTGGTTGCCTACATGTATTTCATGAGGTTATCCGCTGTCATGTTCAATTTGGATTTGCATTTTCAAACATTTTGTGCACTTTACAAATATGACCAATATCTGTCCTGTACTGGTTTTCATTTACCACTTCCCAAGTTTGAAATAACCAAAATCTGTCCATCATTGCTTTTCATTTACCGTTTCCCAAGTTGGAAATTTTGGTTTTGATTTTGGTCCTATATTGCTTTTGGTTTTCACTAAAGTGGCCCTGTATCCCAGTTCCTCTTTTCACATATACATGGTTTTTTTTCCACTAGTAATCTTTTGCACTTGTTCGCCAAATTGACATGTCCTTGTCTCAACTTCTACTTATCATTCAATAAACCGGGGGCGGCAGGCCGGGGTGGGGTGGGTGCATGAGAAAGTAATCTGTAAGAGACATCAGACCTTCACTAAACCATATCTAATAATTACTAACAGAAGTGCATTAAAATATAAGCAATGAGTCAGTGGTTTGAATGTCTAGGCCTTTCAAACAAATATCTAGATCGACATGACTTGAGGTTCTTCATGCCATTGAAAGTATGATCAGACGATGAACAGGGGGGAAAAAAAAAATCTAATACAAAGATGCAAAGAAAATTGGCACAAAGAGATGAATCATTGAACTTCAACATTACACAGGTGTTGAACAAAGCTGTGAGATTAAGACTTTACCGCATCAACAGCCGCCTCAGCAGGGCCTCTGATAGAGACCAGGGAAGATTCAATAAGACGTCGGTATCCTTGCTCAGGAGCTATCAAGTGAGGTTGGTATCCATCAGCCTCAGTGATAAGTTTTCTTACATTCTCCATAGATAGCTGCTTGTCAAATTGTAACCTCTTCAGAGCTGCAGGTAGTTGATTGTCAAAAACATTGTAGATCTTTTCACCACCCGGGCGCCTGTGGAATTCATTGATAATATTCAACAAAAGTAAGCTAACGAAAATTGCCATGTTATGCTGATAAAATGAGAGAAAAACAAACAGCAAAGAGACTGAACAATTGGACTGTGGACTACACATGGATCTTTCAGTCCAGCAGATGGAAATTTGCAAGGAAAATACAAGTTCATCATCAAAAGATAAGAAAACATAAACAGAAATGGCATTAATTTTTGTATTTGAAAATGGACTTTAATGGCCACGAGTCAGAAACCTCCAAGACTATTGAAGGATTATGAATTTTCCGATGATGCAAATTAATCAGAATTTAACCATTCGCAGTTTCCTGGAATTCAGGTGTTATATCTAAAATAGGCTTTGCAGTAGTCTCCTTGGACATGCAAGTGCAAACTTTAAATCAGTGTATCACACAGAAGAACATAAAGGTGACTGACATAGGCACAGGACAGGCATGCAAGATGTTGTATGTCCATGTGAAGAATCTAATGACATGAAAATTTCTTCAAGACCCTGTAATCAAGCTAAGAGTTGATTGTCAGATTAGAAGCATCTATGGTAGACTTACGTTACACTAAACTTTACAAGCATTCCAACTAATAATGATGATCAGCATGTAAATATATTTCTTATGTAAATAGCCTGTGCTGCTCCTGCTCAAGCTTGTGCTGCACTTCCATATATTTCTAAGATATTGTTACGATAATGTGTAACAGATACTACTAGCTTGTCAGAGATTGAGCTTATATTGAGTTGTACTTTTGTCACATATAAGGATTGTATACATGTGTATCATATCCACATGCCTTGCAAAAGGAGAGACAGAATACATGGTAACCAAACATTCTCCTGTAACCTTTTCAACCGAGGTCTACAAAACCAGTACAAGGAACCGTACCACTACGTTACCAATTCGGTATGGTGCAGTATGATATGCACCCATACCAATACAATCTCCCAACAGTTTTTTTTCCTCACTCAGCAATGGTATGGACCAAAGCCAGGCCGTATGGGGTGCTTCAGCCCAGTATGGACTGATTTGGCTCATATACCAAACTGAACCTGGGAACCATCATGGTTTTACAGTGATACAGTATGGTATGTTTCATACGTGCTGTTCAGGCCGGTTCGGCAGACCACGTAATGTCAACACTTGCACCTCAAGTTGTAGAGTATTCTGCAGCAATTTATTAGCATCTGAAGCTGCTAAACGTAGCAACCTACCCATACAAGAATTATGCATTTCTTCAACAATGTACTCTGCCATGCTGTAGCTGAATTCCAGCAATCTGATTGCTTGCAGTAGCTAAAAACATGTTTAGGGTGATAAATTGTGGGTTTTGGATAACCAAATATTGGGATTACAGATCTTTGGTCCCCCCTTGACTACTAGATCCAAAATAGAATGGTTTCTCAACTTTTAATCTGCGAGAGCTAATGCTTAAAGTCTTGCCATTGTATTTTAAAAACTCACTAACAAGACATGGCTGATCAACCAAGGATTTTAACGCTTTAACCACCAGAAGTGTGAGCCCAAATTACATAACACCAGGCTCTGAAAAAGGAATGAAACAGAAATAACTTATTCACTGAGAATAGAACTTATCTAACTGAAACCACAAAAAAAGCATGCACACAACAAAACAATAAATTGAGAAACAGCACAATGAAACAATAAATCAGGAAACAGATTGTAAAAATGTACATGTGAGAGAGGGAGGGGGGAAGAGAGAGTGAGAAGATGTCTTAGGAGAAGGAAAAGAAACAGTCTTAAGATTCGTACACGCCATCAAGGTGCTCTTTGTAAATTCCATCAAAAATGCGACATATCTCCACAATTGAGTACAGTTTCCCCTGCACATAAGTGCAAACAATCATAATCACATTTTGTAAAATACAAACAAATGCTAAAAGAGATACGGCCATATAAGAATCAGCTGTAGAATATCCCAGATGCATCTTCAAAGATAATTATAGCAGACCATCCACAGTTCTATAGACGCCACAAGAATTGGATTAGGAGGAGAAAATGAAAGCAATATTGTTTACTTAGTTCCTGAAAATGACCATATGATTTAATACACAAAGTAAAACTAATTTCTTCAAGAATACAAGTATGGGACAAGTAGCACATATATACTGATAATGAAGTTTCTGCATTTTGGCTGAATCAAAAAAGCTAATTCAATACCAACGAGATGGTTTTGCCAAACTAAAAGGATAACTCAACAGTCGATTATTTAATACTCGTAGCATTGCATTGCTTAAAAATATTCCAACAACTATCAGTGCATCACCAATTTCAGATGACACCTTGATCAAGCACATGAAGTCAAGTTGCGTTCACAGACAAAATATGCAGTGCGAACTGCAGGAGAAGAAACTATGATTGAAATGATGAGCAAGACATTTTTGTGCCAAAGAATCAGTCAATGTACCAAAACGAACCAAAAAATAATAATAATAACTTTCCACAATACATTGCAGTGCAGCAATAAAAACAAATACTGAACTCCATGTAAAGTATGAGCTGATTTCAATGAAGTCTTACACCAGCATCTGTAGCAATGGGTTTCCCAAGACGCTTCAGTTCAGCTTCAAGTTCTGCAACAGTTTTACTTATAAGAGATTGGATGCCCGGGATTCGAGACTTGATCACTTGTTCCAAATGCTGTGAAAAGGCAAAGCCATATGTAAATCTTTATTGCACGCTGCTACTATCATCTAAAGCAAATTGCACCTGTATCATCCTTGTCTGTCCCAAAACAAACCAAACAAAAGAGTGAAAGAAGAAAAAAGCTGCCATGCCTTTGAAAGCATCTTCCCTAGATGCTCTGAACCCATTCTATGAGCAAGATGCTTGTACTCTGGTGTATTTGCAAAATACTCTCGCTCTCTACGCCTAGCAGCAATCATGTCCACGCTCCTGTTAATGTCAGCCTGGGAGCGATTAACAACACCAATCCATGGGAATTGTAGCTTGTATGATCTTCCTTCCAATATCTAAGACACCGAACACACATGGTCCATAAGTTGTTTTAACAGTGATAAATGCCCAAGATATTCATAAGCTAAAATGAGCCTAGCTAGACTACGAGTTTTAAAACAAATATAAAGCAATATATGACAAATATACAAAGTACTCATTTGGAGCATGAATTTGGAATTAATTGAAATGGCAAATGAACTTAGATAACATGTAGCTCGTAAGTGCTTTCACAAGTAAGAAAAAGCTGAATATGAATAAGCTGAATTTGAAACTATGCATGTTTAAAAATTTAAAAAGAAAACAGAAAGCAGGATAAAGCAAGCACCTATATTACTCGTCTGAAGCATGAATTATACCTAATTGAAATTGTAGATGAATTACATTGAAGAATCGACTTGTAAGTAATGAATATGTACTGCATATTTAATTGAATTTTGTAGGAAGAAATGTATTTGAAACTCAAATCAGCAAAGACATGCATACATAAGCATGTACATGTGTGTGCACGCACGCGCGCACACACACACACACAGAAAGAGAGAGAGAGAGAGAGTACAATACCAAGAGTAGAAGACAGAAGAAAGATCACATCAAGACACAATGGAGACTAAATTAAAACAACTGACTTCCAAGAAGCAACTAGAACAAGAATCTCAACAGAGGGACAGACAAGAACAATAGGATCAACTCCAAATGATCAGATTTACGAAAGGCTGCAAAATTTGGTCAGTAAAACAGCAAACATACTCGAACCAGATTACCAGCATCTATCTAAACAGCATTACGAGCAGAAACTGTAAAACCTGAACAGCCAAGATCCAATAAAAATACAACAGAAAAGCAAACCGTATATTATAAAAACAATTAGGTAAAACATTAATCATTAAAAATAAAAAGATCTATGCAGGCCAACAGACAAATGGAAATGGAAAAATTGAACATTAAATATTAAAGATATAAAAATCAAGCAGAACATTCCAATGTTCAATGACAGAATAATAAAGGGCACAGGCCATTATAATTATTCAATTAAGGGAAAAAGTCCAGAACATTTTCTAACTTAAAATTCGACAAACTCAAAGGAGGCCAGCTACACAAAATATTTGATGCCAGGCTGCCACAAAATTATCAGCAAAAGGGATAACAAATAATCATATAAAAAAAGAAAC
The DNA here is from genome assembly GCA_006176705.1 of Cocos nucifera. NCBI lineage: Eukaryota > Viridiplantae > Streptophyta > Magnoliopsida > Arecales > Arecaceae > Cocos > Cocos nucifera. Next base: position 1,016,748 of record QRFJ01000663.1, on the reverse strand, counting down.
AACATGAGTGTCAAGAAAAATAGATGCATTCTGACAATCCAAAGCATTTTAATATAATTGATGGCAGTATGTTCTAAGAAAAGGAGAATCAACTTACATCCACAGCATCGGTGCCCTTATCCATTAGATCAATCTTAGTCAGGACACCAAATGTCCTCTCTCCTGAAATCAAAAATACTTAAAGAATTCAGCATCGTTTGGATGACCACTAGTTCTTTAAGATGAGCTTCATATTAGCATGAGCATCACTTATTTCAATGGCAGGCATCGTTCATATTACTCATTTGACATTGACCTGCATGGTCTCAACTAGTAAAGCCAGTAATGTTTTGAACTTATATTATTACATTAGAAAAGTTTTAGCCGCAGAAAAGCAAGTAATTTGCTTAAAATGGAGGACCAGCAATGAGGGAATTGGGGGTGAACAGCCTGTGTATCATCCTGACACAGTTTCACTTGATTAATAAATGAGACAAGCTTGAGCTTCAAGCCTAAGCTAACATACAAATGACCAAGCTCAAGATTTACCCATCTTGCTCATCTTTGCCTCCATTTATCTTGAAAGATGTATAAATAAACAAATAATTTAATATTACAATAGCAATTACTCATAGACAAAAATCCATTATGTGCTTATTACATGCGCAAAGGAATGCACTTCAGACACTTGATATTAGTAATCTAAAAATTTCACTTTTTACATCCCAAATAAACATTTCAGCCATTATTCTGAGACCTGGCAAAAGAGACTAACTCCAACTATATGTATGAAAGCCTTGAAGGACCTTAAGCACTGCAGTTCATGAATAAATCAAAGTGTAACTTAAAATTAGTTTGGCGAGCTTAAGGTTGGATTGAAATCAATTGACGTGAGCTTGAACTCTGCTTCTCCATAAAGAATCTAATTTTGAGCATGGCATTGCTAGCTTGAACTTGATCTGTCTACACCACTAGAAGTGCACACAAACATAAAAATCAATTTTCTTATCTTGAAAACACCACAATGCTAACAGCTAGCAATATCAGACATTTCCATGTAACGGAGTGAACAGGTGTTCAGTTGATCAGATACTGAACTAGAGAACCATCAATAGTTAAGAGATGGTTGTGCTTTCAGGCACCCACAGAAACTTGATTATTGATCGTCTGAATGATCAAAGCCTATGGGTGAACTTGAAGTTCACAAGGTAATAAATCAAAGAGAAATTGCTCTGAAATACAGGCATTTGGTCGCAATGACTGTCTGACCTACAGGTGGCACCTACATGTGACACTAAACTTGAAGTGAATAAACAACACAGATCACATATTTCCAGCTTTTTTTTTTTCTAGAGATATATGGCAGGATGCCACCACCCATGTTCAAAATTGGACCTCCATGCTGGGTATAGAGGAGCCAACCAACAGACCCGAGTCTTGTTTTGTCACAATGTTTCTAGGCAGCATGCCTTAGCACAAAAGAGCCATGCCAGGTCTACACATGATTTTAAAAGTGTCATGGCACAGCTTGTTGACAGCATTTAGCATAAAATATTTTGGACATGTCTGCTATTGGAGCAAGAGACAGCCCATGAGTTTTCACTAGGAATAAACATACTTTCATTGGGCATACTTTTGAAAGCAAGACCAGAACTAAAGTTGCAGTTATCCACTTGTGACAGAAAATTTACAGCAAAATACGTAATTCCAACATTTCACTGGACAATGAAATCACGACCATCTATCACATATTCATTTCTCCTTAATCAGTCTGCATTGTGTGTACCAAGCCATTGGCATAATCCTGATCATTTTTTTGGTTGATATTTTCATAGCCATCTGTGGAATGCCCTTGTGACCTATAACTTGACCTACACACATGTCAGACATATGATGGGATCATAACCATCATCTTAATTAAGTCAAATATATCATGCATCTGCATGTATGGTATACACCAAAAACATGATGGAAAAAACACTGATCCCAAACAATTCACTGTTAGATGGGATCACAGGGAACAATCAACTGGGTGCTAGTCTAGCTTTAATCTTCCCCTACAAAGTCACAGACAGAAGCTATCATTTGGTTAATAAACATCAGACCTAGCAGTACAGCAGAGCACTAAGTCTCTTTACCATAACTATGGGTCCTTATATCTGACTCATAAGAGTCAGTTCAAAAGTTCCTTCCGCCTTCGACACCACACCATCTCATTCTTTATGGGAAGTGGTTTGCCTTACCACTGGTGGCAAATGCAACTGCACATGGACAGTGAGGCGGATGTGCACAGGGCCAGGCATCACCATCCACATGCGGTTTGCACTCAGCACTGGTGGCGAGGTAAACACGTTGGCTCCATTCCTTCTATATGACCTTAAAAAGATAATAATCTATGAAATTTTATTACGCTTAAATCACTAAATGACCGTTTTTAAATATTATGCCCTGAATTGTAAAAGCACATCTTGACAACTAAAAATTTATGTTACAAACTAAGTTGAAATACATGAATCCATCACATAAGCGTCCTTTCATGCATTCAGCACAACTAAACATACCTTTAGGATCTACATCACGAGAGATTTTAATTGCATCAGATGTAGCAAGATCCTGATTGGCTGGGGAAATTGCCAAAATTATACAATTAGGCTGCAAGTCAAATTTACAACGTCAGATACACTTTGGATCCTCATTCATTAATTCATGTAAAGTTCATATGCACAACACCACCAACAACAAGACATCCACCACAGTGTATAAAAGCTAAAACAATATACATGGTAAACTAAAATAGAGACCAAAGACATGCCAACATGAATATTGAAGGTGGACCAAGTAAGATGATCATACCAGAAATGAAACAGATCCTAAAATTAAATGCTGCAAGCACAAGAAAAGATATAACATACATGCTAATGAAGTGCATGCATTAAAATCATGTTTTGACAAATAACCATATGAGAAGGACATGACATAGGTGTTCAACATGTGTATCTGATGATTATACAATAAAACATAAACTTGAGTGGTGTCATGGAAGTTGATCAACATCATATATGTGGACATATTCTTGATGAAATTACCTTTTCAATATACGAGCGAACCATGTTCTCAATATCAGTCACGATGCTGTCAGGCTGACCCTCTAAAAAGTCAAGATAAATTTATTAGCATTCCAGAAAATGACCATCTGAGACAAAAGGAAATCTGAGAAATTTCAGATATGAATGGTGGGTGACTTACCAACAGCTACCTTTGTAAGCCCAGGAAGATCAATAAGCGTCAAGTTTACAACTGTCAGAGTTGAAATGTTTAGCGTTAGAGAAGCCAAAAATTGAATTCTAAATTCAGAGAGAAACGGTTTTGTTTAGTAATTGCTGCAAAAAGATATGAAAGGCGTGAAAACCTACAGACTAGCCACACTATTATATCACACATTTACCACAAATTTGGCACAACTTATAATATATCACCAGTTCATTTCATCTCCTTGCATAGGCATGCAAGAAATGGCATAAAATTGGACAAAGTCTAGTAGAACTTCAACCTCATAAGTAGATTGCATGAATATAACTCTATTAACCAGTCGCCAAACTGCCAAAGGTGAAAAAAAATTACAAGTCATAAAATTGTGAGATAGAATCATGATCTTTATTTCCAGGACAATTAACAAGACTTTATCCCAAAAACTTGGTTTCAGATTAGTAATCCTCCGACCTACATTCATATTATAAGGGATACCTCTTTTGCCATAAAAACACTTCCAAATCTTCATTTTAATTATCAGAGACAATAATGGCTCTATAATCCCAAGACAACCAGCTGCCTTATTTCAACTACCTGTGACTGGCTTAACAATGCCTCATTCACTAATAATTCATGTCAGGGAATAGTTCCTGTCAACGAAAGATTTGTTAAAGCACATCTTGCAACCTCCACACAGATCACCTCATGCCACCTTCTTTTACTATCCGTTCAACACAATGCTGATCTCCTGTCCTTATAGGGCCTCATTTTTAAAATTCACGTTTCTCATCCTATTATTCATCCTTTCAATAAATATTACGATTTATTAAAAGGATAGATTAAATCCAGAGATGCCAAGAGATATGCAATGACAATATTTCTATACTAAAGCTCATTCTCTTTCCCTCACATATCCTGAACCCTGAAGCACATTCTCACTGTCACCCCTAGTTGTAGCATTAAAATTATTACATGCACAACCTTCCACAGACAGATGCCAGCCATGTTCTCTTAAAACAGATGTGCTTGTCACACATCCAGTCCATCACTAGCAAGATAATGTCTTAGATCACCTGAGTTCCATAAGCCTGCATGAACAAAGCTATCAGCCAACTAAAGACAACAAACACTTATGAAAAGCTCATCATCACACAAACGGCCTGAGCACAAATGGAATAAGTTCAGGAGTATCATTAAAGAGAAAAATTTGGAAGGGCTAGTCTTGCACCAATCTCTTCCCATACTCATATCACAGAAAACACCATGCAGCACTTCATAGGACCATTCTGTCTTTACTGACAACATCAAACAGCCTAGTTGAATCCAAGCCATATTGCATATAGCCTGCCACCAGATTGTCAAAGCAATGCCCCACAAAATCAGAACTTACATTAAAGAGCAATAATATTAGTTCAACAAGTATTCCCATTCCAAGGCTGCAGTTTAGCCAATGGAATGCATATATGAACCTCTACTTCTCCTTATGTAACAATATCCGAGTTGAGCTGACAAAGGTGCCACTTTCAACTTCTGCAATCAAATTTAGCACTTCTTGGAATGAATGTAACTTTTCACAGTTGATTTACATCTTGAAATGTCCCCACAGCATTAACACATTTAACTAAGAAACAGCTACATTTCACATCACTAGTGCCAAAACCATACGATTTTGTAAGAACAGATGGTTAGAACAGTACATCATGCATGTTGTCAAAAGGTTGCTTTAGAGCTATTTGGCACCAATTCACAAAAAGATGAAAGGTTGAAGTGATAAGACATCCCAAGCACCGATGACTTAGGCTATTGATCTGCTCTGCAACCTCCATATAAATAAAAATAAGGCTTAAATCAAGATTTGGGTTTCAGAGTTAGGTATAGGTGGTGCCATAGAACAGCTCAATGTCCTATAACATCTAAGATCTCCATAGATAGAACAAAAGTTCGAAGCAACACTTACAAAAAAGAGGTCGCTCTACTCATTTTATATAAAAACCATCTATATGCATGTATATTCTTATAAATGAAACAGCAGTTTTATTTCTTTGTATGATCTTTCAACCTTTCAAAGTACTAATTTGAAAAAAAAAAAATGGAAAAATATATAAACGAACAGCCTCAATGTGTCTCACCATTAGGAGAATATATACTCAAATGAATTGGAACAGGAGAAATTTGCTTGGTGCGACCAGTCTCTCTATCAGTTTCATCTTGGATCTCCTTCCTCACAGCAGCTGCAAGAACATGACCAGGATTTGCAGATAAAGTATCACAATATCACAATTCTGTTAACCAAGTAATAAAAATGAAAATGAAATACACACAAAATATTCTTTGAAAGACATCGAACATGAAAATTGATCCACTGGAATAGAATACAAAGAAAATGATGAAAAAATAGTGTCATCTAGATGGTTTTCCACCTATCTCTATTAGTGCAAAAGCCCCCCAAGGCCAATAATGCTTTCCACTAAGGATTAACAAACTCTAAATATACTGAAGATATTAAATCTATGACCACCAAAAAGTCGTGAATTTGGCATTACTTCAACAAAAAACTCTCCATTTCTTAGCTGCACATAGTGATATCCTTTCTTACATGTTCTTGTATGCTTTTATTAAAAAGAAGATTCACACACTTAGGTCACTGTGTTTTCTTTATATGTAGAACTTAAAAGAGATAAACAATCTTCTTCTGTCAGCAGGATAAAATTACCAAAATCTGTGAATCTCTTTCTTGGAAGGTGCATAAACTCTGCATACTCTCTCCCTTCATCAATCCTATGAAGCTGCAAAACAAGCGGACGTCGTGTAACAATCCCTGTGAAATTTCATCGTTATAGCATTGTCAATACTCAAAGAAAAGCTAAACAGAAAGGCATTAAACATACATTTCATGAAATAAACTTAGGGCACCATATATTACCTGAACCTCGTGGCAGGAAGTCCTTCCCAACTATGCTCTCCAAAACTGAAGATTTACCTGAGCTCTACAGAACAATTCAAAGCAATATCACGAAACCAGATATACTATCATAATATTTTTTGTTTACTTCTAAAGTACCAATGAAGCGCCAGAATAGACAAGGAGGGAGTAATATTATGAATTTAATACTGTTAACTCTGAATCTTAGAATATTACAACTAAGAGGAAGGGGAGGGGCAAGAATTGGGTTTCACGGTTTTGTTGAAGTATATAACAAACATTGGAGGAAAAGGCTGATAGAGTCGAATAATTATCTTCGGAGATTTCTGAAGCAACTATTGTCATGAGTATCTGATGCAGAAGTATCAAAATGTAATGTCAATGTAGATGGATAAATTACCAATCTGATAATACAACGTAAAAAAATTTGCACTTGAGAATTAGTAAATTGTACTGATGGTTGTGCACGCCTCAATCAAAAGTTTTGATGTTCATGTTTTAGATCCGCTAACATGAAGTACTTGAACCAAGAACCAACATAATAGGTAACAGATAAGTGTAAAGAATAGCAGGAAAAATATATGCTATTTAAACACTATATCAATGGCTTTCTCTCTCCACTCCTTTCATTATGTTAGTTTATCTGGAGACGGCAGATACAGGCGTCACTGAAAGGAATCAAGAATGACCATCATGGTTCGAGGGAGTCATGCAAAGCTAACGAAACAAATGGATTATGGGAGTCTTGGAGAAAATTAGAAGAACAAATTATAAAGAACTCCTCCACGTTAAGGAGACAATTCTAGTATCATCAAATCAAACAATAGCGTATTGCTAACAGTGGAAAGATTCGAAATAATTGTGGCCTGAGTATGACTTGAACAGAGGAAAAACTATAGCTCCCAAAGAAGTACAATATAACCTAAAAACCAGAATAACTGTCATATGAGTTCAGATTATTTCCAATATTACCATATATATGGGGGAAGAAACGAAAACCTTATCACATAAGCAAATCAAAGAAACATACAGAAGAAATAACATAAAAAGAAACCAATAAAATGTTTCGTAATCGAAAGCAAGTAACTGTAAATCAGTTATGGTCCAAAAACCCACGTGGAAACTAGATGAGAACAGGGAGAGCGAGAGAAAATAAGGAAGCTTTTCACCATATTGAAAATGATTTAAAGAGATCCACTTAGAACGACCACAAAGGCGACATCTTTACGCTCAAAATCGACGAAATATAAGCGAAACATTCAAGATTTCCCATCTACAGCCCAAAAACCAAAGATCAAACTAAGAAAACCCCAAGATCCGCAATATTACAGCAAGAAATCACCCTGATCTCACCAAACCAACCAAATACACATCGCCGATGCATCAAGATCTAGAAACCCATACCTGTCCTCCGACGACGGCGATAGCCGGCAGCGAATCCCAAAGCGTCGGCAGCGCGCTTTCCTCCCCGTGGTCTCCAAGAGCAGTGCATGCCCTCTGTAGCTTATTTACCAAAGATATCAAATTCTCCATCTCCCCTCTCTCTCCCTCTCTCCACCTAACCGCTAGAAAAGGAGATCAAAGTAAACGCTATAAAATAAAGATCCCTCAGATCCCGACCAGATCCAAGTGAATGGATCCAAATCGGTGCGGAGGGATCGAAGGAAGAAGCAGAAGCAGAGAGCGGAGCTGCCGGCCTTCGACAGATAGAGAAAGGAGGGAGGAGGGCTAGTGCGTGCGTAGCGACAGTAGTAGAAAGACTAAAAAGGAGAAGGCGATCGGCGAGAGAACCGCGTGCCGTAGAAGGTGGTTTTCAAGTTTCTTTGAAAGGCTCTAGGGGGACCTGGTAAGGAAGTGGCACGGTAGTTAGCTAGGGCGGTGGGGATGGGACGATCGCGGCCGTCCGATAAAGCGATTTCTTGGTTTCTTTCTCCCTTTCGGGGACGGTGGGCCGTCAATTTATTTTTGTCTCGTTTCGCTATCGCGTCGCCAGCTTCAATCATGCGCCGTCGGCCTCGCTTGACGCGTTGGGTCATTACAGTCGCAATTCCGCGCCGGGATACTTGCCGAGCTACCTGTAAGCTTTTATCGGCCGTTTGATCGGTATCGGTCACTTGGGTTTTGCTTAGTGTCTGTCATAGATGCCACGCTAGCTTTGATTTTTTTTTTTCCTGTTTTCCGAACCCCTTATTGTTTTGGCTTGATTGGTGGAAGCTCTGCGAACTCTACTTGGTGGAGAATATGTGTGGCAGTATGTTAAGAACACGTCGACATGCTAATTATTGTAGTTATCTTAGGGGTCATGACTTGTCTATTTAAGAATTTTTTTTTTTGGTAGAATTTTTAAGAAAGAACTAAACTTCCCGATCGACAGCTCAAACGTGGAATACCTTTGAGAACGCAACAAAATATCTGGTTATTAAGTTTTTGACCATAGTTAATTCTGTAATTCGACAAGGAAGATGAAGTTTAACTTTGCAGTCTTTCTTTTTTAATATCCTGTTCTTTAATTAAAAGTAATCGATACTGTAAATTTCAAACCTACCAGAAAAAAGTTTAAGTACTGTAAATTCGAAAGCAAGATGTCGATCTACCTGTTAACAACTTTCCTTTTTAAGATCCGGTTTAAACTAATATGATTACTGAGTCAAAGTTTCAATTAATGGGATACAGATATGGTCATTTTTTGATTTACCTAACGCACCTTCTCTTCAGGGGGAATGATAGGAGTTCGATCATCACAACTAAAGTCAGAAGAAGATATATGATGAATGAGGAATATAAGCTTTATAACCAATAACATTAAATTACACTTGGTATCGTTATTGTGATTGTAGAATTTCGGCTCTTATTGGAGCAGCTAGAGTGAAATAGAAATAGAGCATGCGAAAGAGAATAGCTTATTTAAGAGTTTCTTTGAGACCCCTATTTTTAGATAGGAGTCAGAGCCGTTCATAGAATGCAATATGTAGATGGTCATAATTGGATCAGATGCGATTGAGCGACATTTGTGATCAAGATTCTTAGGATTGGATGGTTAAAATTATCTTATATGGATCATGACCATCTATTGTAAGGCAGTCGTGCAAATTTGAAATGGCATGCAAAAATTTAAGTATATACGGATTGGACCGAAATTAGGGCAGTAGGAAGCTAGGATCAATCGTCAGCAAGATCGGAACCAGGATTAGATCGACAACCACTAGATTCATGGAAAGGGGTCGGCGAACCATGGAATCGAATGACATTGAGCTCAAGAATGGGGGACTTAGATTAGCAATAATTGAAGCTCATCAGTAGGACTTGGAGTTGACCAAAAGAGTTGGGGTTGCCTGTCACTAGACTTTCTAATAGGATTTGACGGTTGGCAAATTCAATAGAAGAAAGAATCTGGTTGATGATGCAGTAGGGATCGACGACTTTTAAGATGATCATATTATCCTCGATGTGAATAATTTTACCCTCAATAGTTATTATTTTTTTAAAAAAATAGAAACTAAACATCTCTTTCATTTTTTTTAAAAAAATTTGATCATGAAAGCATGCTTAATCATCAATATCGATTTTTATTTTTTATAATTAAAAAAATATATTTGATGAGTATTGGGGATAAACCCCACTCCCACCAAAGTTTAATCTGGTACTTAGCCTAATACAACTGATAATCACGAAAAAGCTTTGATCGAAAATTTTCTCCCCAGCAGCTGAGCTTTCCCCAACGGTCGAACTTATTCAGTGGCTGAACTCCTCCAGCTGGACTTCGAACTTAATCGAACTTTTCCAGTGGCTGAACTCCTTCCAGACTCCTCTAGTAGTTGGGCTTCTATGGAAGCCGAACTTTTTTCGGACTCCTCCAGCAGTCAAACTTCTATGAAAGCCGAACTCCTTTCGGATTTCTGTAGTAGTCGGACTTCTACGAAAGCCAAACTCCTTCCGAACTCCTCCAACAGTCAGGCTTCTATGAGAACCGAATTCTTTCTAAATTTTTTCAGCAGTCGGGCTTCTATGAGAGCCGAACTCTTTCTAATTTTTTTCAGCAGTCGGACTTCTACGAAAGTCGAACTTCTTTCGGACTCCTCCAACAGTCGGACTTCTATAGGAGCTGAACTTCTTTCGGATTCCTCCAGCAGTCGGACTTCTACGAGAGCTGAACTCCTTCTTCAGTCGAGCTTCTACAAGAGCGAAACTTCTTTCGAATTCTTCCAGCAGTCAAGCTTCTATGGAAGCCGAGAACTCCTTCCGAACTATTCTTTCAGATGGATTCTTACAGACGATCCCACTACTGAACGATTACAATTATCGTTTATCAGGACAATCACGATTATCATTTATTATGATAATTATGATTGTCATTTATCAGGACAATCACGATTGTCATTTATTAGGATGGTTACAATGGTCATTTATTAGGATAGTTATAACAAGCTTCGTCTATAAAAATGGATCCTCTAGATACATTTTCTCTAAGCTCTCTTCTCTTTCTCGAAACTCTATCGAACTTTTTTTCGAGCACTCCATTTCTATTGATCAGAAGAGCTAATTTGATCGTCAGAATGTCCTATTGAAGCCACCACCATCGACTCCGGATGGATTTTTATTTTGCAGGTCATCGATAGCGACCTCGTCTTCCTCGACTTCAGCTTGATCTGGCGTCAATCAAATTCTGTACCAACAGAATTGACGCTAGAAGGAGGAGCCTCTATTCCTTAGATTCTTTTGATCTTAAAGGAGTGCTCAGCGGTGATCTTTCTTCTTTCTCTCTAGAGTTTTTTCTAGAAAAAATGCCTCCCAAGAAAACTTTGATCCGACGATCAACGGCCTCTGCAGTCAGATCCCGTCCAGATACAACCGTTCCAGCTCCGGTAACTCAGGCTCCACCTGCAGCCATGATGGATGTGGAGCAGTTTAATCTATTGGTCCAGTAGGTTCGTGGCCTCACGAATCCGATGCAAGCCATACATCAGCAAGCTCCGATACCAATTCGATCAGAGCAAGCTTCTCTAGAGCTCCGTGATCCGATCTGAGAACGACCGACCTCGACTATCCGGCCTTTGATCTTCGGAAAGGGAAAGCAGAGGATGAAAGACCCATGCTTGGACCACGACTCGACCCAGGAGGAAGCTTCATGCCCGTTCCATCAGAAAATCTTGGAGATCAACAATCGTGAATATCTCCTGGATCAAAGACTCCTAGAAATGAGCCGATGAATCGAAGAGCTCCGTCATACTTTCTCATCACACGGTAATAATATTCTCACTGACCCTCATTGTTCTCAGATGATCATGTAGGAATCGATCCCATCGAACTTCAAGCTCCTGCAGTTCGAGAGTTACGATAGAATCTCCAATCCGATCGCTCACTTGGAGGCCTTCCAAACAATGATGTTGCTTCATGGCACGTCAGACGCTATTTTATATCGGACTTTCCCGTCCACCCTCAAGAAAGCTGCCAAAAATTGATACTCGGTACTTAAGCTGGGTACCATCTTTTTTTTATCAGATGAGCCATCAATTTATGGCTCACTTCATCAGCAGCCGACGTCCGCTTCAAGGTTCGAATTTTCTGATGAACATCAAGCAAAAGAAGGGAGAATCCATCCGAGCTTATGTTATCCGATTTAATGCCGTTGCATTAGAGGTCCGAAACCTGGATCAATCAGTCGCAATGGCCGCACTCAAGGGTGGCCTCTAGAAGAATGATTTGTTATTCTCCCTGGAGAAGAAGTATCTCAGGGACTTTGCCGATCTGCTAGCTCAAGCTGAAGGTTACGCCCAAGCAGAAGAGGCCTTCAAGGTCAGAGACAACGAAGTCTTTGGTAAGCGGTGAATCGGTGAGCTGGGCGAATCCACCGAGGAACGAAAGCCGAGTGAAGCTAGGCCGCGCTCCCAAACTCTTTCTAAGCGAAAGCAAATCCGAACTTCCCCCCAGGCTCGAAGGCAGAGAAGCCCGGATAGAAAGGCACGGCAAGGTTCTCCTCAACGAAGATTTTACAACTACGCCCCCCTCAATGCTCCTAAAACCCAAGTGCTAATGAAAATCAAAAAATAACTATCGAGGCTAGAAAAGATGCGCTCTCATCCTAGCAAGCGCAATCCTAACAAGTTCTGCCTTTATCATCGTGATCACGGTCACGACACTGAGGAGTGTATCCAACTTTAGGATGAGATCGAGGAGCTCATCAGACGAGATAGATTAGGTCGATTCCTACGACGATGATTTGAAAGGTAGGAAAATCGATCGAGGGCATTGCCGCAGTCTGAGCCACCAAGAAAGAAGGATCAATAAGGAGATCGACCACCTCTCGACATCATCAACATGATCTCGGAGAGACTTCGATAAGGAGAGGCCAGTGAATCCGAGGGATCGGTGAAGAGATAGAGGACTGAAGAACCCATAACTTTCACTGAGGCTGATGCTCAGGAGGTCCAATTCCTCCACAATGATGCGGTTGTAATCTCTTTAAATATTGCCGATTATGATGTACGCCATATTTTAGTAGATAATGGAAGCTCGATCAATGTATTGTTTTATTATGCTTTCTCGAAAATGTTCTTACTCAATAACCACTTTGGACCTATGAACTTTTCATTGATGGAATTCACTGACGATGCTGTACCAGTTGAGGGCATAATAACTTTGGCCGTGATTACGGGACAACGTCCAAAACTGACTAAGGCACAGGTCGATTTTTTAGTCGTAAGGACTCCGTCCACCTATAATGCTATTCTCGGTCGATCTGGTCTAAATGTACTTCGGATAGTGGTATCAACTTATTATTTGAAGATGAAGTTTTCGATGGGTTACAGGATCGGAGAGATCGGGGAAGATCAAGCTGTGGCAAGGCATTGCTACTCAATCATCTTGCATAAGAAAGAACAATCCGACCCTTATCCTGTTGATGGGCTGGATGTTCACGATGACCTTATTGAGAAGCGGGGCGAGCTTATGGAGAACCTCGTATCTGTGCCCTTGAACGATAAAAATGCGGAGCACACTGTATAAATTGGCTCCAACTTGGGGGACGAGGCTCGGAAGCAACTCGTCACCTTCCTCAGAAAGAACGCGGACTTCGCTTGGGTCCTAGCGAATATGCCAAGAATTGATGCTAAAGTTATGAAACATTAGCTGATCGTCAATTCGAAGTATCGGCCGATAAAAGAAAAATTGCACAGTCACGTCCCGAAGAGGCAGAAAGCAATTGCAGAAGAAGTAGACAAGCTCTTCAAAACTAAGTTTATCCGAAAAGTCAACTATCTGACCTGAGTCTCAAATGTGGTCCTCATCAAAAAGGTAAACAATAAGTGGAGAATGTGTATAGACTTCAAAAAGCTAAACAAAGTCTGTCCAAAGAATAGCTATCCTCTTTTCAGGATTGATCAACTAGTAGACACAATCTCGGGCCATGAGCTCCTCACCTTAATGGATGCCTTCTCCAGCTATAACTAGATATGGATGGCATCAGAGAACGAGGAGAAAACTGCTTTTATTATTGATCGTGGTTTTTAATATTATAGGGTTATGTCTTTCGAGCTCAAGAATGCTGGGGCAACATATCAGTGCTTCGTTAAACAAATCTTCAAGGAGCAGATCGACTGTAATATGGAGGTGTATGTGGATGACATACTCGTCAAAAGTCAAGCTTCTATAAATCACCTTACCGACCTTGAAGAGACCTTCAGTGCACTTAGAAAGCATAAGATGAAGTTGAACCTGACCAAGTACGTCTTTAGTGTGACCTTTGAAAAGTTTCTAGGGTTTATGGTATCGAGACGCGGGATTGAAGCAAATTCAGAAAAAATTCAAGCCATTCAAGAGATGACCGCTCTAAAGACAATCAAAAAAGTTCAGCGTTTGACTGAAAAAGTGGCATCTCTAAATCACTTCATCTCGAGATCAGTCGGACGATGCATGCCCTTCTTCCAAGTTCTCAAGCAACCAAAGAATTTTTGCTGGACGATGGAGTGCCAACAGAAATTTAAGGAGCTTAAAAACTACCTTGACTCATCCTCACTGCTGACAAAATTCAAACCTAGAGAAGAATTATTCTTATACCTAGCGGTCTCTTCGACGGTCTTGGCAGCAGTCCTAGTCAAGGAGGAAGCAAAAATACAGCGATCGATCTACTACATAAGCCAGGTCCTAAGGAATGCAGAGATCAAGTATTTTAAGTTAGAGAAATTAGTTTACACTCTTCTAATTGCTGTCAGAAGACTTCGATCTTACTTTCAGGGGCACACCATAATAGTCCTCACGGATCAATCAATAAAGGCAGTTCTTCAGCGAATGGATGCTTTTGGAAGAATTACAAAATGGACAATCAAGCTCACGAAATTCAATATTAATTATCGACCCCAGCCATCGATCAAAGTTCAGATATTAGCAGATTTTGTAATGAAATATACCATTCCTGATAATGCCGAGCTTGAGTGGAACGAGACCGGTGCTCTGCTGTCGCAACCAAACCTCTCTGAAGAGATAGCTGATCTTTCTGAAGATTTTTGGGCTTTGTACATGGATGGTTCGTCCAACTCTGTTGGAGTGAGTGCAGGATTAGTCTTAATCAGCCCTGAAGGAGTCGTCGTCGAGTATACGCTGCACTTCGAATTTTCTACGACTAATAATAGGGCCGAGTATGAAGCGCTGATCGTCGGATTAAAAATTATAAGAGAATTAAGAGTAGATCGACTTCAAGTCTATAGTGATTTTCAATTAGTGGTTGGCCAAGTTAGTGGCAGTTATGAAGCGCGAGAGGAAAGTATGATGAAATACCTTGAGAAAGTAAAGAACTTAACTCCGATCTTTAGCTGTTTCGGCATTCGATAGATTCTAAGAGCAGAAAATATAAGAGCCGACCTCCTCTCTAGGTTGGCCACTTCAGCTCCAGCCAAACTATCCAAAGAAGTATTTTTTGAGATCCTAAAGTGCCTAAGCTCAGAGAAATCGTAGGTCATTTTGTAAACAGAACTCGAGCCGAGCTGAATCGATTCATTAGTTGCCTACCTCAAGGAGGGAGTCCTTCCTCATGATCTGAAAGAAGCTCGAAAACTTAAGAATCAAGCATTTCGATATGTTTTGTACGAAGGCAGGTTGTATAAGAGATCGTATTCGCTGTCGCTGTTGAGATGTCTCCAACCTTCAGAAGTCGACTTTACATTATGGGAAGTGCACGAGAAAATCTATGAAAGTTATGTAGAAGTCAGGTCCCTATCGCAAAAACTACTTCGGAGGATACTATTGACCGATCTTATACCATGATTCTATAGAGTACGTTAGAAAATATGACCACTATCAGAAGAATGCGAGCATACAAAGACGGTCGGCCTCTGAGCTTACTCCGCTAAGTGCACCCTGGCCATTTGTGCAATCAGGAATGGACATACTTGGCCCTTTTCCGACGGCATTCGGACAATGGAAGTTCCTCCTGATCGCGATCGACTACTTCATCAAATGGATCGAAGCCGAACCTCTAGCCAAAATTATCGAGGTCAAGATACAAGACTTCGTCTGAAAGTTAATAGTCTGTCGATTCGTTTTGTCCCGAATCCTTATAATCGATAATGGACGATAATTCATCGGAACGAGGTTCGCCGACTTCTATGAAGACCTAAACATCTCCCATCATTTCACATCGATAGCTCATCCACAAGCAAATGGAAAAGCTGAAGTGACCAATCGAACTCTGCTGTAAGGCATCAAGACAAGACTCGACAGAGCAAAGGAGGTCTGGGTGGACAAATTCTACCATATCCTCTGGACATACCGAACTACTCAAAGGCTGCCAACTGGAAAAATACTATTTGCCTTGGCCTTTGGAATAGAGGCAGTCATCCCGATTAAACTTAAGCTTCCATCAGTATGGGTCGTGGCCTTTAACGAGCAACACAACCCATAGGATCTCAGAGTTAATCTCGATCTGCTGGAAGAAAAAAGAAAGAAAGCCCAGATTCGGATGGCGGCCTACAGATGAAAGGTGGTCTGGTACTATAACTCTAGAATCAGAACTAAAACATTCAGAGTGGGAGACTTAGTGCTTCGGTGAGTCGTCGTCTCTCAGCCTCAGAGCTAGGAGAAGCTTGCTCCAAATTGGAAAGGTCCGTATGAGATGGTGGAGGTCGTCCAGCCCAAAACTTATCATCTGAAGGAGCTCGGAGGAACAATACTCCCACAATCTTAGAACTTAAAAAATTTGAGGATGTACTACCCATATTTTTTTCGTAATAAAACTTCTTCATTTCAACATTATTATTTCTTGGTGCAAAAATTATGTGATTAGATATGGCCATGTTAGGAATAGAAGGAGAACCTCGTCCTAACATGAACAAAGTCGAACACCTCGTCCATTTTAGACAAGATGGAGGAAGAAGCTCTAACAATGGCCCTTACGTGTCCCCATAGTCCGTTAGAAATAGAAGGAGGACCCCATCCTAATGTGAGCAAAATCGAAGACCTCGTTCATTTTAGATGAGATGGAAGGAGAGGCCCTAACAATGATCCTTATATGCCCCCACAGTCTGTTAAGAACAAAAGAAAGATCTCGTCCTAACGTGAGCAAAATCGAAGACCTCATTCATTTTAAATGAGATGGGGGAGACGCCCTAACAACGGCCCTTATGTACCCTCACAGCCCGTTAGAAATAGGAGGAAACCTCATCCTAACGTGAGCAAAATCGAAGACCTCGTTCATTTTAGACGAGATGGAGGGAGAAGCCCTGATAATGGTCCTTATGTGCCCCCACAGTCCGTTAGAAATAGGAGGAGAATCTCATCCTAACGTGAGCAAAGTCGAATATCTCGTTCAGTTTAGATGAGGTGAGAGGAGAGATCCCAACAATGGCCCTATTATGCTCAAGCCTCAACTTCGATGTCAACCTTGGCTGGAGATAAGATCTCCTCCGAACTTCAACTTGAACTAACACAGAGCCCTGAAGAGGACTTCGGCAATCATTCCTTTTGTACTCCCTTCCTTCAAGTTTCGAACTTGAAAGTAGGGAGAGTATTGTTGGAGATAAACTTCACTCCTGTCGAAGTCTAGTCTAGTACTTAGCCTAATACAATTGGTAATCATGAAAAAGCTTTGATCGAGAATTCTCTCCCTAGCAGCCGAGCTTCTCCTAACGATCGAACTCATTCAGTGGCGAACTCCTTCAGTTGGACTCCGAACCTAATCGAACTTTTCCAGCAGTTGAACTCCTTCCGGACTCCTCTAGCAGTCGAACTTCTATGGAAGCCGAACTTCTTTCGGATTCCTTTAGCAGTCGAACTTCTATAGGAGCTGAACTCCTTCCAGATTCCTCCAGCAATCGAGCTTCTACGAGAGCCGAACTCCTTCCAGACTCTTCCAGCAGTCGGACTTCTATTGGAGCCGAACTTCTTTCGGACTCCTCCTTCAGTCGGACTTCTATGGAAGCCAAACTCCTTTCGAATTTCTCCAGCAGTCAGACTTCTACGGAAGCTGAATTTCTTTCAGACTCCTCCAGCAGTCGGGCTTCTATAGGAGCCAAACTTCTTTCGGACTCCTCCAACAGTCGGGCTTCTACGAAAGCCGAACTCCTTCCGAATTTCTCTAGCAGTCAAATTTCTACGGGAGTCGAACTCCTTCTGGACTCCTCCAACAATCGGATTTCTACGAAAGTGGAACTCCTTCCAGACTCCTTCTTCAGTTGGACTTCTACGAAAGCCGAACTTCTTCCGAATTTCTTCAGCAGTCGGACTTCTATGGAAGTCGAACTTCTTCCGAACTGCTCCTTCAGACGAATTCTTATAGACGATCCCACTACCGAACGGTTATAATTATCGTTTATCAGGACAATCATGATTATCATTTGTTAGGATAATTATGATTATCATTTATCAGGACAATCACGATGACGGTTATTTATTAGAACAGTTACAACAAGCTCCGTCTATAAAAAGGATCCTTCAGATACATTTTCTCTAAGCTCTTTTCTTCTTCTCGAAACTTTGCCAAATTCTTTTTCGAGCACTCCATTTTTATTGATCAGAAAAGCTAACTTGATCGTCGGAGGGTCCTACAGGAGCCACCACCACCGACTCCGGATGGAACTTTATTTTGCAGATCACCGACAGTGACCTCATTTTTTTCGACTCCAGTTTGATCCGATGTCAACCAAATTCTATACCAACAGTAAGCTAAATATAGAATATTTTTTAAAAATATATTTTCATAATAGATATTAGGCATGCGGTTGATAAAGAATATGTGAGATTAAAAATAGGGATGACATTGAGAGGAGTCGAAGAAAATAGCATAAGAAGAAGAAGAGGAGGGACGGGAAGGAGGCAAGATATTGAGAGAGAAGACGGAGATGAAAGAGAAATAACTCATGAAAATTGAAACTCGATTTGATTTTGTGGCTTAGAAAGTAATTTCTAAAATCAATAAAGTAAAATTTTTATTTCCACTTTTTTCTATAGTTTGTGATAGCTTTTTTTAAAAATAAAATATAAATAACAAAGTCCAACATCTTTCTTGTATTTAATTTCTTATTTTAAAAAAAAAAATAAACCGATCCCAAATAGGCCTTAATTTTGCCAATCCTCGTATGTACCCCGTAAAACTTGGAGATAGATTGTACCATGGATGTGGATCTTATGCCCCAAAAGAAGCGCTACGCCCCCAAAAATTTTGACCGGATTTGAATCGATATATAATTCAAGTACAAGCATACAAGCCTTCACGAGAATATTCTGCATCATTTATTCGAGTGCAGGTAGTCTTGGAACATCAGAGGGTGAATTGGGACCCTCCCGAGTGGTCTCAAGTTGGAGACCAAGGGACGGTCATTTATTTTTCTTTTAAGATGCGCCTTCAGATTATAGATGGGACACGTGCCCCCTGGCAACTACCTGACGGCTTATATATGAAAATTATGGAATAGATGTTAGTTGGTCACGCAAAGGAGCTTTGGCTTGGAATATGGTTGATGCCCGTTGCCATGCTTATCGCCATTAACTACGTCATGTCACACAGCCTAAATGGGTTCATTCAGAACCTCGTCCTTATGCCAGTGGTTTCAGGCGACGGAGTTGCAGGCTCTTTTTTGATGTCACCGTTCATCTGAGTCAGGATTCCTTGTAGATGCGAAAGGTATCGCCATCGATACCGCTTCCCCTTCATGGTTGGAGCTTGGGTGCTTCGAGAGCTCCAGCTAGGGTCGCGCTTGGGTTGCGTGTAAACGAAGCCTAGGCCCGACTGAAAGCTTGTCTAGTCTGCACCAATAAATAGATTGTTGGGAAATCCATTCTTATTGTATCGCGTGCAGTGTAGAACTAGCTGCAGGGCCGGAGTACCGCATTCGAAAAAAAAAAAAAAATTTTGGTCCGATGCATGCATGAATTACCAAGTGTAATACACACGAGCTGCATGCACAAAATATTTTTTTTAATTATTTAGATGAAGGATCCGATCCATATCATTTTGGAGCTCTTAAAGTACAGTATAAATAGAAATGATAATTGGATTGAGTCGGATATAAATTGATTGGATTATGTACAAATCGAGTCAAAAAAACACTAAATCTAGATTTGACCTATTCATTAAATAGGTTAGACTTTAAAATCCAAAGCCAACCTATTGAATAAACAGGTTATCTGATCCAACCTATTTATAATTTAATTAAAAAAATAATAAAATCTAACCCTTTTTTTAAAAAAAATTGAAACCTACTCGTGGCCTCCACCTGACCGCCCTCGCCGCATCTCCATCCGATCGCCTTTACACCCTCACCGCACTCTCGCTGCCTCCGACTCCAATGCTCTATCTTTGTCCTCATATATTTCGAACTCTGCTGCGATCTCCTCCATCGAGCTCCTGGCTACCACCATATGGGCGTAGTGGACCACGGTAGCACCATCCACTAGATCAGTGCTGCACGGCAGTCGGATCCGTAGCTTCTGTTGGTGCTAAGGCTGTTGCAAGCCTTGACCTTGTAGATGGGATGGTTGCAGATGGATACGTTGGAGCTGTTAAAGTAGGAGCAAGGAAAGTAGATAGCATGTACAATAGCTGAGTGGATGGAGAGAGGAAGACCATTGTCGTCGAGAAGGGAGTGAAGGGAGCAAACTTGGAGAAAGGACTTGATAGTGGTGTAGGTAGTGGCACTGGGGAGCACCTCCGATCAATGCCCGATCACCTTCGACAAGCAGCGAGCCCAATCAAACTCGGCCTTGGTGGTCTAGAACAGCAGCGGTGCAAAGAAGAAAGAAAGAGAGCGGAAGAACGTGGAAAACCCTAGTCATGGGACCTAGGGTATTGGCGAGATACAAGGGATAGCATGGGCGTAGCACATTTGGGAAATGGTGAAATACAAGGAGTAGCATGGCGTGCCATCCACCATGGGATTTGATGCGATTCCATTGCATCTTATGTGGAGCGGAGAAGCCCAATTGACCAATTACTCAAGCTATTTAGATGGCCCAGTTAATAATATACCAGTCCAACCCAAAAATTATACAAGTTAAACGGCTTAAATAAGTTAGATGTCTAAAATCTGAACCTGATTCAAATAAAAAATAAGTTAAATGAGTCGACCTATTTACGATCTCAATATATTTAGTCCAAACCCAAATTTATTTATAGTAGATCAAATATAGATCGGATTGGTGGGTTGGGTCATATTTTGCCACCTCCAAGTACGAGCAGGATTATATCCATATTAGATGGCATTCATGTGGCATAAATAGCCCTCTACATCTGGCTGATGAGGCATAGGTTGGTGTTCGAGTCTAAACGGTGTTCTACAAGATTCATCCTAAAGAGAAAGCCATAACCATAGCAACAGAGCTCACTGAGGTGACCAACTATCACGGAATGAGTGTTTTCTTATCCAAACACCCATGCAGCATCCTAGTATACTACACACCAAGGCTAGCCCTTTTGAGTTCTTCCCTCGGATATACCAATAAGTACGCAACAATCCAGCCACATATGCCAAGCGTATCCCTCTGTGCCTCTGCCTGGCAACTTTGCTTCATACCCATCCTACGATCTTGTGGTATTTCCACCTTTTCTCTACAGCACCATGCCTTTAGACTCTACCACACCACACCAATACCAAGTATAAACAAGCCACCTCCATAAATCTACGTCATCCCATTCCAATGCAAATCATAGATGCTACCAAGCGAGATCCTGATATCCGATCAAAGTCACTTCCTATTTTGCTCGAGTACCTCAACATAACAGTCTTCACTCCGAACTCCATCAATCTGCTTCTGCAGAACCAATTACTCATGTTATTTTCCATAATCCCCAACCTATTCTGACTACAATATGTCTTTACTCTGAGTCTGCAGTATCAACGCAAGGCTGCCCCACTGGCCTGCCTCACTTCTATGACTCTAGTATCTCAACATCCTCTCGCATCAGACATCTGAGCCTTATAGTACCTCACAATATGACCGATCTATTATACCTCACAGCCAACCTGGCCAACACTGAACAACCCTCGTGCTTTCATCTCCTGCAATCTGACATCGCATGTCTATGTAGCGAGTAAGCATCTTTAGCCAAATATCTGTCTCTAGTACCTCGGCTTTCAAACGCCTTCACCCTGAGAGTAGTTCCATTGAGTTTGATTATTTTATTCCTGTCATTCAAGTGCTTTAGCTCCATAATCGTCCACACAAGAGATGGCTCTTTCCAATGTTTCCCACATCTTTGTGCACATGAGTTCCTCGACTCTCTAAGTCTTCATCTTAGCCTACACTTTAAAATTTAGATGCTACATCTTTTCTTGCACTATAGACACACCCTCGTACCTTAGTCTATTCATCCAGCTTTGCTTTTTTGAAGATTCTAGTCCCTCAAGATACTCTATCTTGCAACTTTGCATGCAGCTCAAATGCTTCAGCATTCATGAGTACTCTTCATCCTGAATTCCTTTCTTTAGCCATAAATTGATAGACCTTCACTTCAACAGGCTCATGTCCACTTGTGCAGCCAATGAGCAATCTTAATCATTCAACATTGAGAACATGCTCCCCTACTCTGAGTCATTGACACTCATAACGGACTTAGACATCCATCTCCTCCCAATTGGACTTCAATTTTTTTTTTGAGTCTCTTCACTACTTTAGATACTCCCGTATCTGCAGCTGAATGCCAACAATCTGATACCACACATATCAGAAGCCAACAATCATAATAACGTCGA
Source organism: Cocos nucifera (assembly GCA_006176705.1). Classification (NCBI taxonomy): domain Eukaryota; kingdom Viridiplantae; phylum Streptophyta; class Magnoliopsida; order Arecales; family Arecaceae; genus Cocos; species Cocos nucifera. Next base: position 994,422 of record QRFJ01000663.1, on the reverse strand, counting down.
TCTTCGACTTAGCCAATCTTTGGCTCTAATACCAACTATTATAGGGTGAGTGTTTTCTTACCCAAACATCCATGCGGTGTCCCAATATACCACATATCAAGGCCAGCCCTCCTGAGTCCTTTCCTCAGACATACCAATAAGTATGCAGTAGTCCAGCAACATAAGCCAAGCATACCCCTCTGTGCCTCTGCTTGGCAACTTTATTGCACTAAATACATGCGACACCCTCAAGTGCCCACAAGCAATCCGACCCCTCGAGTCGACTGCAATACTCATGCGCACCTCCATACGTGAATATACACTCTTTTCAAAAGTGCTCCACATCTCGACACCTCTGTGCTAACATTAGGCTTTATCCCTCAAGCCAAGTACTGCTCATCCAAGATGTTCCTATCCTCAGTATACTTTCGTGCCATGACAAACCACTGTGCCACTGATCAACAACCCATCAAGTTATCTTTTAGTACAACACAGATCGAATCCCCACAGCATGACCATGCAATGCCACTGTAATGCATGAGGCTCAGGCAATCCATCTCCAATGTTGTCCAGCTAAACTTGCTAAGCTAACATGCCCTGCAGCTTCTCGAAGCTATAGCCGATCGTGCACATCCGAGCCCTCTTAGATTTCTTTATCCAAGTTTTTCTATAAGCTCCTATGCCACGATCCTGATCTTGCATCCTTGATATGTCTTTCCATCTCTAGCCATACTATATGATAATGTTCTCGACCTGCTTGTACATCACTGTGCACTACCATGATCCCAAGGGTTCATGACCATACCATCCAACACCTTCTGCCCATGGTCTGCTCGCACCTAGTGCACTGCCATGATACTGGCAACCAAGTCTGCCCATCAAGTAAATATATTCGATCGACAATCCTTGCATCAAAGCTGTCCTCTCCTCGGCACGACCCTCTGGCCATCCTTGATCCTCGGCCCAGCCCCAAGGCACATATCCGATCAATATTTCCTAAGCCATACTTGCACTCCATGATTGACCGATTCTCATGGATCCCCGCAAGACATCTTGCCCGTGATGCTCACGAGACTTGCCTATTCGAGTAGGCCACATCCTTGTCCGACTGGTCTCCTATCGCCTCTTCGCTCCACCACAAAAATCAAGAACGTATAGAGTAGCCTGGACAACTCCTCGAGGATAGAACCTCTCAAAAATTTCCACCCCACACAATATGGCCAGCTCGTCCGACCAGCATTACCCTGGATGCCTGCACATAACACTATCCGAGCATGGCACCACTATTGCCCTGTAATCGTGCCACAGCGGATCCATCTCCTATGGGCCATGGGAGAGTCGGAAACATGATCAAAGCTCCACGCCCCTCTTCAAACTAAAAAAAATCTTCGAGTATCCACAAGTATCTTGATGGTTCACCGTTATGCTAATATCATGCATCTCGAGCTTCGAATATCATGCCACGGCCATGCCGCACCTTGGCTAATCATTGCCCCTCTCAATACCTCGGGAATGCATCCATCCAATCTCCACCCTGGGGGTTCCAAAGTATCAAGCGGCATTGCATTTTTATAGCAACCCAGCGAAGCCAAAATTTTTTGCAGTACCATACCATGCCCACACCGACACCCCCTGCGACACGCCTGCAGACAAGCCCATGATAATTCTCCCATACTCGAGCTGTCGATGCTCTCGTTGACGTCCAAACTACTTCTGGACCAATGGTCACCATGATCAAGGTTCTATTGCATCCACTGCAACTATGGTTTTTTGAGTTAGAGCCCCACGACCTTGATGTCCTCGATCCTTTCTCCACCACTAAGAATCCATCATCCACACCATGCTGACTCTTCCACAGAATCCAACTATTTTCATCCCTGACATTAGTTTTTGCTTCTATCATCTACCTCTAGTCATCCGACCTTCCTACTGCATGGCACTCTTCGAAACCATCCAAGGCTTAACTTTCAATTTTCATCTGAGAGCGACCACTGCATCCTCTAAGCACTACGGTCCTCTGACCATCAATTATATGACACTCCTCGAAACCATCCAAGGCTTGACTCTCAACTTCCATCTGAAAGCGGCCACTGCATCCTCTAAGTATTACGGTCCTTTGATCATTAACTCCTGCTAAACTTTGTGGCACTCCTCGGACTCTTTCAAGACTTTACTTCCGATTTTCTAATCTAAGAGCGGCCACTTCTTCCACCAAAGTGTGATCCACTTGCCAGCAATGCCAAATAGCTCTCCTTGGATTACCTCCAAAGCTTAACTCCTTGGTATACTGGGGGCTCCCCTGCTGCGTCTACAACGACTCATTAGGTGTTTATCTCTTGGGAGCTCCCTCCTCTACAGTATTTGTTGGTCAACTTTAAAGAGAGTGCTCGAGGCAAACATGGTAGGGCGGGATTTATGATCCATGTGCCTGATTCTAGGCTGGTAGCAGGGAGGATCATCTTTTTTAGCCTTTAGTTCCTAATATTGAGCTCCACGTGATATGGGCAGGGATCATATTTGCTAGACGGTCCTTCGGGACTACTTAGCTTATTATTGAGGATGATTTGGCCATCGTGATGACCTAGTTATAGCATGGTGAAGTCACTCATTCATTTTTGCATGATATTGCAAAAGTATCAGAGGGATGTTTTGCTTTGAGGATTAGACATATTTTCAGAGAGATGGACACCATGGCAGATTGGGTTGCAGCCTATGTTGCTGAGCATTCAAACGATGTTTTATGGACCGAGGTTGGGTAGCCCTTAGGCCACTTCAAAATTTTTTGTTTTGTGATTCTCTTGGTTATATTCATTCACGAGCTGTTTGAATTAACCATCCTATTAGGAAAAAAAAAAAGACTTGTTCAAGATTTGAACCAAGTCGAAGCCTGAAATTTTTATGTAGAGCTAGGCCTAAGCCTCACTTGAGCGCTAATCGAGGCCCAGCCCAAACCCTCTCGTAGCTTGACCCGAAGTTACAATGAATGAGAAATTCTTTGTGCACCACAGGCCATGTGCGCACTATCCGCGGTGATTGGCTCAAATCAAAAGAAAAAAAAATTTTTTGCACATCCTGGCTTTATATTTGAGCCAATCATCATAGATGGTGTGTGTGTGGCTGCATCACCTATAGCACACAAAATATATTTTTACAACGAGTTTGTCCTGAATCCAGTCTGAACCGGCCCAACCAAGCCCAAGCTTAGCATGGTACAGCTCAAGTCCACACAAGTTGGAGGGCAATATCAAAGACGGGCGGCGAGAGAGAAGATGGTAAGGGGAGAAGGACGGCCGGGAGGAGAGCGAAGAGGGACAGAGCATGGATGGAGGTGTGGGGTGCGGGTTCAGAGAGAGAGAGAGAGAGAAGGCGGAATGGCAAGATGGGGGTGCGGGTAGGAGTGCTAAAATTAACCCAACCTGAAAAATCCGGCTTGAAAACTTTGGTAGACGTCAAAGCTGTGACCCATGGACGATGGACAATGAGGGCTGTTGTTGTCTTTTCCATCAGCAGGGATATAATGCTGACAAAGTTACAATGCTATTTTGGTTGAAATAGTTTAAGCTTGATTGAGTCATGATTTTGGATAAAAGCTTTTGAATAATTACTTTTGTTTATATTAGTTGTTTAAATCATTTGGAAAATAAACCAATAATAATTGTAAATGCTGGGTTTCATATATTAGCATAGATTTAGTAGGGAATGAGTCTTCCAAAATAAAATAGTTTAGAGTTAAATAAATGATATGAAATATTTTATAGGTGGCACTGATCAAAATTCTGTATGCCGCTGTTTTTACTTGACTCGTTCCAAATCCAACCTAACCTCCTATCACCCCAAGGTACACGGGTGGAGGAAGAGAGAGAGAGAGAGAGAGGGGTGACAGCAAGAACATGCAATGCAACGTAGGGAATGTTTGCTGTTGGATCGGATGGTGGGCCAAGCCGGTTTGAACTCCAAGAAATCTTGTTTAAGCTCCAGTTTTATTTAAAGTAATTTTAATAACAATATACCATTCTTTTTTATTAGATCATGTAATCATATTTTTTAATATAAATTAAATATATCAATTTTATTTTTTAATTTAAAATTTTGAATGACAAAAATATCTTTTTATTCTAAAAAAAATTATGACATCCGGTGATCTGTTATGACATCCCATGACTTATTATAATATCCTAAAGACATATTATGACTTTCTAGAAATAGAAAGTCAAAAGGAAGGAAGGACATTATTGTCATTGAAAATTTTATAAATTTTTCAACGATGAAAATATCTTTTACTCTTATGACTTTTGCTTCCAGAAAGTCATAATATGTCTTTAGAATATCATAACAAGCTACTGGATGTCAACAGACCACTGAATGTCATAATTTTTTTAAAATAGAAGGATATTTTTATCATTCAAAATTTTAAAATAAAAAGCGGACCTACAGGCATTTGATGGGTGTTGAAAAGCGAAGTCTATATAGTCTAATGGGATGGCACGGTGCACTTCATATCAATTTTATTACATCACATATGGTGCACAAAATATTTTTCTTTAATTTATACTTTATAAGCTAAGAGGCTAAGATTGAATCTTCTTAGACCTAGCCCTAGATCTGATCCATCTAGCTGATGAGCCTCACGCTAGCTCGATCCCCTGACTTTAGCCATGATTGACCAACATTCATTATAAAAAGTTAACATTGAAAAGTGACAAAAATGATTGTCTTATCTTATTCGGTAACCTTAAGCCAAGTAAGACAATCCATTATGATTTATATATCTTCATCAGCAATTTATCAATTTGATGGAGGCTTTGAAAGATTCAAGATTTGCAGTATCTATAAGAAACTATCAAGGCAACCAATTGGATTTTTGGTTTTGAGTTTGAGGTATCTTAGAATCGCGGAGTGTTCTTACCTTTCAATATATTTTGATCGAACAATAACTTTTTTTTTAATGGAAGAATAAGGAGACGAATATAGCCATCCTTTTGACTGATCCATTTATTAGTAAACTAATGAAAATTTTTTGGTTCTAGTTTCAAATTAAAAATAGCTCCCCAATTGAGTTTCAAGTAAAAGTAGCTTTCTATTTCAAATATAAATTAAAAATAATTTTTTATTTAGCATGAAATAATCAAATTATTCCTATAGTTATAAAACAGTACTAAAACAACACTACCTTATTGTAATGTAATACTGCCTTATTATAAAATGGTACTGTTTTATTGTAAAGGAATACTACCTTAATACTATTTTATTGGAAAGTAATACCACCTTATTATAAAATAGTACTGTCTTATTATAATATAATATTATCTTATTATAAAAAAATACCGTCTTATTGCAATATAATACCATCTTAATGGAAAGTAATACTACCTTATTATAAAACAGTACTACCTTATTATAATGCAATACTACATTATTGTAATGTAATACTGCCTTATTGTAAAGAAATATTGCCTTGTTGTAAAACAGTACTGCCTTATTGTAAAAAAATACTACTTTATTGTAATATAATACCGTCTTATTGAAAAATAATACTGCCTTATCATAAAATAGTACTGCCTTATTGTAATATAATATTGCCTTATTGTAAAAGAATACTATCTTATTATAATATAATACTATCTTATTGAAAAATAATATTATCTTGTTATAAAATAGAATTATCTTATTTTAATATTGCTTTATAACTGCAGAGGCAATTCTATCATTTTATGTCATTTGGAGAGCTGCTTTTAATTTATATTTAGAATGAAAAGCTATTTTTACTTGAAACTTAAGTGGGGAGTTGCTTTTAAGTTAAAATTCAATGAGAAAGTTTTCACTAATTTATCCTCTATTTATCACCTGAAAAGGTAAAAGCTGAGAAAAAAATATTTAATAAATATCAATCCGATAATTCAAATATCAAAAATTATTTTTCTTTTCAAAATTAAGAAAATTGAATTAAAAAATTTATAAACAAAATTATCAACTCTACGACATAAAAGCTTCAGACAAGACTGATTTCACAAAATCTATCTACCAAAAGTTAGATGTAAATAGATTTCCCCCTTAGCTCCCAAGCATATTTGTGGTGTTGGTTGTTTGTTTCCATTCCGCCGCTATTTCACTTTTTAACCAATGGACAAAAATATTTTTTTTTTCATGAATATAAATATTAAATAAAGTTACAAAAGGCTATTTCAGAGGTAGTTATAAACTAAAAACATTAGTTATAAAAGAAATTATTTTTATCTTTTCTTCTTGTCTTTCCATTTACCGGCTACAAAATCTTTTCTTTGAGGCCTTTTTCAATATTTCGAATATTGCAAAAGTTTTACATGCAAATCCACACGTAAAAGGAAAAAAAAAAAAATTATAAATTGTGAGAATTTAATTATAAAATGGCAACAAAAACAAATTAATACATTACCTAGGATTACACGATAAAACTATAGTCTCGATGGTAAAATTTTTTTATAACCACTATAGTGTACAAGAAAGCCATGCAAGACCCTTTTTAAACTCGTAGGTTATCAGACCCTCTATGGCCTCATAAATTCTACAGCACCAGTGACATAGGATGGATTTAAACTTCTCCAAGATCAAAGAGTTAAAATCTCTCAAAATCTTCTTAAACCAACAACCTCTCAAGAGTATATCTTTCCAAAAAGCATCAACTTTTAACAATCTTAAACTCATTAAAGATATTTCTAAAAACTTTCACTTAATATAATAATTTTCTTCTAATTTTCAGGATTTTCATCATATTAAGAATCCTAAAAAAATGTTGTTCAGATGGCAAGGATTTCTTCGATCGATTCAAAAGCCACAATTCTGAATAGAATTTTTCACTCTTCTCTTTCACTTTTAGTGTAGATTGTCAATTTTCCCCGAACATATGTTGAACCTTCTCACCCTGTCAATAACACCATATGCATATATTTCATCCACTAGGTGTGTCCAAAAAATGTTTGGCAAAATTCTGTTATATTATTTCAGTACCGTCTCATTACTTCATCTCACTCGCTCCAAACCATCTCACTACTTAACTATAAAAGAAATATCATAACATACCTACCAGCAAACCTGATACTGTAAGATAATGAGACAGATAAACACCAGAAAAGCCTTATTGGAAAATTATATACATAACATTTCCTAATTACGACATTAGTGAAATTACTACCATCACTGTAACACATTCAAACCATCAACCTTCCCTTCCTCCAGGTACAGCACCAAGTGCCCGCCGGTGGTCGATAAAATTACAAGAAAAATGTCATATGGCCGGCCATCCAGCATCTGCATTTCTGACTCAGTAGCAATCATTTGATGGATTAGAGCCTTTTAGAAAGAAACAGCAGGATACCTCTCAAAGTTATGCCTCTTTCAGGACATAAGCATGCATTTATTTGACCAGTAAATCATTAAATATGAATGGATATTAGGTGAACCTATACCCTATCTACATCATGTCCACAAATTAGCAGTTCTCCTTTATGTGTTGAAAAACTGATGTTATCGGAAAGAAGGGTTCCTTCAGTTAGCCGAGTCGGGTGATCCATATCCCCAGGGGTTCTTGCTAGCCCAGTTCCATTGATCCCGGCACATCTCATCAATGCCATACTTTGCCCTAAAATAAAGACAATACCCATGTTCAGTCAAAGAACTCTTAGCATCATGCAATGAGTTAAATGACTACCCAAATGGAAGAAGCCAGGAACGAAAAACAAAAAGAACAAAAATATTTTCTATAAATTCATGTATTCATATGACAGTAATGCTACAATCGTGTACATACTTCCAATTCAGCTCCATCTCTGCTTTAGCAGTTGATGCATAAACAATTTCAGCATCACCAGGTCGTCTTCCAGCCATGACCAGAGGGATTTTCTGAAAGAATTTCCAGGATTACTAAACCACAAATAAATGTATTTACTTCAAAGTTTTTTTATTAAATACAAAGATTTGTATAACAAACAGCACAGGTTTACTGCATTGATTTACTTTATTCATTGATTGGAAAGAAAAGAGACAGTTCCTCCAATTTGAAGTATTTCATCAATATCTCTGAATATAAGCATAAAGCATCACAGGAGGGAAAAAAAAACTTATAACCACAAAAAGGAATCTACCACAAACAGGAATTTGAGTGACCCATGAAAATTTTACCCCATGAAATCATCACAAACAGTAGCACTGGTACCTTTCCAGACGCTTTCTCAAATGCTGCCACCATTTCCAGTACAGATGTTCCTTTCCCAGTCCCTAGATTATACACTTCACAGCCTATCATTCACAAGCAACTTAATCAGAAAAAGACAACGAGACATCATCTAGTTATATTAAGATTTTTGAAAACCTTAAAATAACTCTGCAGAACCATCCAAAGAGAACATTGATGAACAAATGTACATCCTCGGTATATCCTATCAAATTCATTGTTCGAAGAGTAAAATATATATCTTAAATTGAAAAGACTATGCATGACGTTAAATCCTCTGTGGAAGCAAGCTTTTTCAGATGCTCATCACGGCACCCAGATTTTCTTATTTTTCTCTCCTTTCTCGACCCTCTGGAGACAAACTCCAGCACCCTTAGATTTTTTTGATTTTTTTTTTTTTTTGCTCCTGCGGGTAATCATACAATCTCAATACATCTTCCATCATCCAGTGTAAGATTGAATCTTAAATTCCCTCTACATGATCAACTGCAAGTTGGCAACTCCAGTATCCCTAGATTTTTCACATCCAGCTTGACAATCTTATCCTCCATATGCTCACCTGAAATATGAAACTAAACACTAATACAACTAAAACCAAAATTTGGGAAAAAATGGATGCTACTGTACTTTTTGTGCAATCCATTATTGTACTATCATTATTAAATTGCATGAGACATTTGCATGCATATTTGGCAGCTTAAAACTTCAAGTGTTTAAGCACATTATTCAGAACATTATGAACTCATTATGGTATTCCTCTAAGTACTCCCTGTGCCCTTCCCCTTCACTAAGACATACTCTGGAAACCTATAATTGCCTTCTTGGCTTTTGTATCCTCCCTTTTTTTTTTCAACACAGTTATATGGAAACTTCAAGACCAACATTCATTCTTGACCTTTGCATGAAAATATAGGGTCAATTTTGAGAGAATTGGCCAGTCCACTTGTGATTGTTCAAAAAATCATAGTTCACAATAGAAGATTAGATACGACAAAAACCTGGTAGAATGTACCAGCTGTAAATCAATGAGCAAGGAGGTCCCGCTATGCAAGAAATGACCAACATTACAGTGCAAACATGAATGCAATTAAACAAATATCTGGTTAAGTAAAAGACTATCTTATTCAAGTAGTCATCATGAGTGAAGTTTTTATCTTAGAGGATTCACATGAAAAACAAAGTGAAAAGGAGCCATTTTGTGACATACCAATCAAATGGGATAAGAGTTGCTTGGTTTAACTTTAAACAAGAAAACAAGCATCGAACTCAATTTTTGTTCCTGATATGTTGCTTCCATTATAGTTCACTTGCTTATGCAAGTTCATGCATTGCATGTGACAGGCAGATAGACTTAGGAACTATTGTCTAGAAGCATATATAGACAACCCTTATGCCAAGCAAACATCTCCAGCCAAGATAAATGTCAAATACAACTATATGTTATAGGTAGATAGATTTCAGAAAGCATACAGTCGACAAGCTTTATGCCAAAGGTAAATACGCAAGCATGCACATGTGCATACACATGTGAGTGTGTGTGTATGCGTGTGGAGAAAGTGAGAGAGTAGCAAAGTATGTTGCGCACCTATTTTAGAGCCATCAAAAAGCTTCCGAAGGGCTGCAATATGCCCATCAGCCAGATCAACCACATGAATGTAATCCCGTACCTGCCACCATGGTATACTGTCTATAAAGAACAGATTATGACGACAAACATTCTTAACAGCAAATGGTTCTAACCACCAGGGGCCATTTATTGGTCCAAAGTCAAAAGGCTTGGGGTGACAAGAACAATGGTGTGGGTTCAAGTCCTGGGGCAGCCACTTTGTGCCAGAGAAAAAAGAAAAGGACCAAGGCTTAGGTCTGTCCCCTGTCTAACCCTCCCAGGACCCTGTTGGGCCATAATTGGGCAATGGCCTTTAATGGTTCTAACCACCAATAAATTATAGCAACCTCTAAGGCTAAGGTAAAAGAGAAAATATTACATAGTCAAAATCAAAGTAACTCTGCAATACATAAACAACAAGTCTTTCAAGTGTAAATTAATAATAATATAATATCAACATTAATCTTCTGGTCAAGGCTAAGACATGAACTGCACTCAAACTACTTCAGCTATTATAGCCACCAGAGAGATGTGCATGACGTAACTCGAATTATTTGATAACATGCTAGACTTGCTCCTATTGGAACATAATTATACAGACAATATATAAGTGAGATACATAAATCAAGAATTCATCAACCTCAGAGGTAGGTGATTAAGCTTTGGAGCATAACAAACTGATAGCATAAAATTCTTTAAAAAAGGCTGAGCAGTGCATGGGACTCCCACCATTGCAAGGTCTGGATGGGGTCAAATATATGGGCTTACCCCTACTCGGTGAGGCTGTTTCCATATTTCGAACCCATGACACCCAAGTCATAATGGAGCAACCTTATAGTTACATTGAACCCCCCCCCCCAGCATAAAACTTCTAAAAGATGGGAAGATCACAAGTTAGAGGTACTTAATATTTCACCTACATAAAGAAACCAAACTTTCCCTTTATATTAGGAATGCGGAATGTCCACTACCAATTTCCAGCAAGTTAGATCCCATCTGGCACATGTCATAGAATGATAGACTTCAAGTTCTAGATTATCAAAATCCTTTAGATGATATATAACATAAATAGCACACAACAAACTTAAGGTAAAAAATATAGCTTATGTTACCTATAGTTTTCCAACTGTTACATCTGATGGTTGTAAAAGTATATCTAACATCATATACTCAAGCAAAAAAAAGAAAAGAAAGAAAAGAAAGAAAGAAAAGAAAAAAGAAATAAAAGGAAAAAGACAGAAGGAAAAGGGAAGTATGCAAGAAGGAGGTCTACTCTATAAGCAATGAATTTCTAGCTCTGAACTTAATCTATGCTGGTCCAATTCATCGATGCTTAAAGAATATGACTGCAAATCTGGTAAAATCATTTTGCAACACTTGAATAAGCTAAATAAATACATAGATTAAATGACAATACCCCAGTGCCATCATTGGTTGAGTAATCATTTCCAAAAACTGTAAGTGCAGGCCTCCTCCCAACAGCAACTTGCTGTACAAAGGGCATGAGGTTGTTTGGAATCCCCTGAGGATCTTCACCAATATACCCGCTAGGATGAGCACCCACAGGATTAAAATATCTAAGCAATATTATCTGCCAATCAGAGTCTCCATGATATATATCACGACAAATCTCTTCAATAATAAGCTGCAGGCATCCATATAAATATTACGTCTAAGCAGAAGGTGCGATAGAAAGACATAGGTAATGAGAAAAGAGCAAACCTTAGTTCGTCCATATGGGTTCATTGCACATAGAGGGAATTCTTCTGTACAGGGGACTTCCTTAGGCCATCCATAAACAGTAGCTGATGACGAGAATACTAGCTGGGAAATGCTAACTTAGGTGAGACAAATATTTTATACCAAGGGCCTAAACCAAGATCTGTGTCTCCAAGAAAATTGAAACAAAGATCAATTGCAAACTAGTTCCTAGATACGACCAGGAGAATAGGCCAAAAAGAATGAAGATAACAGAACATGGCCAGGTTGGCTTGTAGCCATGCACAGATGTAATTCACTTAAATATTTAGAAAACTAAAAGACTGAGTCAACTTCTTTTCTTTAGGGGGAAAAAGATTATGAAAAAGAAAACACAACTTATATTAATTGTATGTTCTACATGTTCTTGTACACTGTAATACTTTACGGAGGATAAAATGTGCTAACTTATATATTGAACATTGAAGATAACGATTCAGAAGCACTGCTCCTTCTCTTTATCAATTAAGCATCAAATGTGACACCACCATCACTTCTAAACCTGATGAATTATATTCTTGTGATGCAAACAAAGGATATGCTAATAATTTAACTAGTTGTGCAAGGCATGTATCATGTTGTGAACTCATCTTAGTCACTGCAAGAATCTTTGTGTGAACTGAATGTGCCAGATACAACTCACAGAAGAGAAAACTATGCAATTTATTGCACTAGCTTTGTTAATGTTTGGCACCTTTCTATTTGTGGGCATCCTAGTGGCCTATCTGAGAACAAGTGGTCCAACATTAAAGTATAATTTGGCAATACCTTTTTGCATCCATGGGCAACCATTACTTCCAAAAGAGTTATTGTACCGATGAGATTATTGTTATAATAAAGCAAGGGCTTCTGCACACTTTCACCAACAGCTTTTAATCCTGCGAAGTGAATGACAGCATCAAACCTGCAGAACAAGATGACCATAGAAAAATATCAGCAGGTTTAAAGTAAAAGAGCACAACTACTTGTAAATAGTCGTAGAAAATCAATTCATAATAACTGCCAGTATACCAATTATTTGAAATTGCCAAGAAAAGTTGGATTTTGTGACCATGAAAATACTTTGAATTCTGTTTAGACTAAAACTTTCAAAAAGCTAGAGACATGGATGTAAATATCATTTTACAAGTTAGCCTCATTGATCTAGCAAGAATCTGTTTTACAAATTATTCACTAACAATGCTACCCAAGGTTTGAAATACGTCTGTACAAGGATGCGTTGATATGGTAGGTACCATGGCATGCCCCTATATCCGCTCATGGTTTGCTGATATGAGGTGGCACAGCATGATACATATTGGAATTTATATCTTGGTATGAACAGCATGGTGCAGCACATATCATGGTTATTTTCAAAGCATGCTAGAAACAAGATGGTCTGCATGGTAGATATTGGGCTCAGCCCCATATCCACTCAAGGATTGCTGATATGGGTTGGCACAGAACAATACATTATTGGAATACATACACACACACACACACACACACACACACACATATATATATAGATATATATATATTATTTTCAAAGCATGCTAGAAACAAGATGGTCAGCATGGTAGATATTGGGGCACAGCCCCATATCCACTCAAGGTTTGCTGATATGGGTTGGCACAGAACAATACATTATTGGAATACATATACATATATATATACATCCATATACATATAGAGACATACATATACATGTATACACATACATATACATGTATATATACATATATGTATACATATACACATATATATAGATACATATACACATATATATAGATACAAACATACATCTATAGATGTATATACATACATATAAATGTATATAGAAGTGTGTGTGTATATATATATACATATATACACATATACACACATACATATACATACATATATACACATATATATACATACATATATACATATATCTATATACATACATACATATAGATGTATGTATGTATATACATACATACATATAGATGTATGTATGTATATACATACATATAGATGTATGTACATGTGCAGATACATATAGATGTATGTATCTATATATATATACACACACATATACATACATATAGATGTATATACATGTGTATATACATCTATATGTATGTACATGTGTGTGTGTATATATATGTATGTACATGTGTGTGTGTATGTACATACATACATACATACATACATACATACATACATACATATATATATATACATATGTATATATATATATATATATATATATATATATATATATATATATCTAGATATATGTATATATATGTATATATGTGTGTATATGTGTGGATATGTGTGTGTGTGTGTATATACATACATACATACATACACACACACACACACACACATTTATATATATACATACATAGACATACATATAGATGTATATATATACCCTATATGTGTGTGTATATATATATATACATCTATATGTGTATATATATATACACACACACACACATAGGGTATATATATACATCTATATGTGTGTGTATGTGTGTGTGTGTGTGTGTGTGTATAGATGTATATATATGTATATATATGTGTGTATATATGTGTGTATATCTACGTGTATATATATGTATATAAATGTATGTATATATATGTATCTATATGTATGTATATATATGTATATGTATATCTATGTATATATATCTGTATGTGTATGTATGTATATGTATGTGTATGTATGTATATATGTATGTGTATGTATGTATGTATGTATATATATGTATGTATATATGTATGTATGTGTGTGTGTGTATGTATATCTATATATATATGTATATCTATATCTCTATATATATGTATATATATATGTATATGTATATGTATATGTATATGTATATGTATATGTGTATGTGTATGTGTATATATGTATGTATGTATGTCTATGTATATGTATGTATGTAAGTATATGTATACATCTATATGTATACATACATACATACATACATATATATATATATAATAGTCCCGGGTTGATTGTTGTGGGGACCCTATGCTGTTTAAGTGTTCACAGACAAATTTACCTATCAATTCGAGTTTTCTTAACTTTATTATGATATTAGAGCTCATGGTCTATCTTACCTTCCGATGCTTCCATGCCCTTACTTTAACCCATGTGTCACCCCTTGCTCCGGGTTCCATCTCTCAAGCTCTACACATGAGAGGGGGTGTTGAGGTATAGTCCCACATTGGAAGTGGTAGGGATCCTTTTGTCTAATTACTCGTGGGCTGTCCACCTATGAACTCAAATGGTAGCGACCTTTGGGTCAGGCATGATGAACTCCAACCCAAAAACTCGAATTGAAAGGGATGTGGGACTATTCCTTAACAACTCTCATATGTAGGCTATGGATTCTATCCCTAGAGCTCCACATGTGAGATGGGGTGCCAATGAGTACTCCCACATTGGAAGTGGTAGGGATCCATGTGGTATTTAAGTACTTACGGATCCATCCACCTATCAATTTAAGTGGTACGAAAACTTAGGTCAGACATGATAGAGTTTGATCCAAGATATGGGCCTATTATCTCAAAACCCTCTCTTATATGTAAAAGTCCAATCTACAATTTAAGACTATTCCTGAATGCCCTCTCTCATGTGTATAGCCCGAGGGGATGACACGTGGATTAAAATGAGGGCATGAAAGCATCAGATGTACAAGGGACTATGGACTCTGTACCATAATAAAGTTTGACCCGAAAACCTGAGTTGATAGGTGGGCACTTAAACACCACAACGGTCCCTACCACTTCTAATGTTGGACTATTCCTCAAAAGAAGCAAGCCTTGTGATATTAAACAAATTTCGATGACAAAAGGTAGCCCTTATGCATATTTGGATGCTCCTTATGTGGATTACACAGAAGGCTTTGGAGGCATTGGAAGGTGATAGAGATTGTCAGCTTTAAAACCATGGTAAAGTCTAACCCAATAACAAAACTTGAGTTGATAGGTAGGCACTTAAACACCACAAGAGTCCCCACCACTTTCCATATGGGACTATTCCTCCACAGAAGGTAGCCCTTGCACATATTAAACAAATATAGGTGACCAAATGTATCATTTGCACATATTAAACAAATAAGGGTGCTAGAGTGCATATTAAACAAATATAGGTGATAGAAGGTAACCCTTGTGCATATCATACAAAAATAGGTGCTTGTAACCTAGGGTTAGTGGCTACAACTATTACAAAGAAGAAACTACTACAAGAGGAATTAAAGTGCCAGAAATGGATAATTATACTCATTTATGTAATACACCAAAGACTCGAGTAGATAAATGGGCACTTAAAAATCAAAAGGGTCCCTATGACTTCTGATGCAGGACTATCCTCAACAAAGGTAGCCCTTGCACATAATGAGCAAATATAGGTACTAGTAACCTAGGGTTAATTGCTACAACCAAAGTTCGCCATACTGGTCAATGCCATACCGTACTGGTACAGAACCGGTACATAGTCTTGTATCGTACTGACATTCGATACGTTTAGCTGTCTCGTACCATATCACCGACCGATACTGTAATAGGATGGTATCGAGACACCGAACCTTAGCTACAACTATTACAGAGAAGAAAATGTTATGAAATGAAATTAAGGAGCCGATAATGGACAATCATCCTCATTTGAGCAATGCCTTACTTTGTCAAAGCAAACACCTTGTCCAATGCTTCTTTATCACGAAGGTCAATCTGTAGAGGCATACAATCATATTAGAAATCAAGCCTCTGCAATAAATTTGTAATTCTGCATTAGTTGCATGAACACCAAGACAACAGGATTTGAAATACATAACTTGTTCATGCCTACAAAGAACAGATGGGACATCAAATATGCTGGTGCCTTCCATTTCCTCATTATGTGAGATATATAAAAAAAAGGACACTAAAATATAAGACAAATACAAAGAGAATATTAAACACTGCTTTTGAGAGGAAATATTAGTGATTAATGGAAATAATTGATGAGCACTAGGGGGCATGGGCAAAAGGATCATCACCCAGAGAATGCAGATGTCCCAAAATGCAGAAATCGGAATGGAGAAACAGACCAATGATGCATGCAACTGTGTCCTCTGGACATAATTAGTAGTCTTCACCTTTAAGGTGTGATATCAAAAATACAGAAGCTTATCAATGGGTTAACAAGAAACTCATTCCCCCAATAAAGTCTTTGAAACTTATATTAACTATGTCATAAAGTAATTTCCAGGTTACCCATACCTCTGCTACACAAAATATTTGTCTTTTCTTTCACTGCTCTAGAGTTTCTTATAAAAATATTTGCAGAACAAAGCGTTCCCTTTTTTCTTCATGTGCTTCAGTTCCCAATCCAGCAAGTGGTAACTGTGGGTGGTGATATTCACTAATGTGTTTGTATCAGAATGCATCACCGGAAGTGTTGTGCCTATTCCATTTGAATAGAGTGGTTTGATCCAAAATCAAATATTATATGAACTGAATACCTAACCAACATAAAAGGTTACAATCGAGTCCCATGCTTCAGCTCAGATGGCAAAACACAAACTCTCCAATTGCTCAGGTTTCCAAAACAATCCATGATAAATATTCATCTACCAGAACCCATGCCGTAGAATCAAAGAAACGCTAATACTGCAATCACCAAAGGGGAAAAAATAGCGTAGTATACTAAAAACAGGGTAACAAGAATATTTCAATGGTGAATCAGCCAAAAAGAACAGCAATTTACCATTAAAACGCTCTAAGAAAAAAAATTGGCAAAAAAGCCAATCTTTAACCATCAAACTGAAAATCCAAATGAAGCAACATTTGAAACATGCCCTGCAAGTTCACCAGAACCCAAAAATTTCGCCAATTTCTGAAATTGCGCCTAATAATAAAAAAATCGTCTATCAGCAAGCGTGACCCAAAGTCGCGAAAACCCTAAAACGGCAACCACAAAAGGGAAAAACTTTAGGTCACAGATACACTTAAAACAGGGAAACAAAAAGCCACTCATCGATAATTAGCCGAAAAACCCAATATTTTTTTACAAAGAAATCACCCAAAAAAGCATTCTTTAAAGAGAAATAAATCACCTATTACCAACAAAAGAAAAATAAATCATCCAATCATCTACTGAATAGATCAAATCAGCCCCCCTGCACTTAACACAGGGCAGCGAAAAAACATCAATTCCTCCAACCAAGTAAACGATGAAAAAAATCAATTCTTTTAACAAAAAGAAAACCCACACAGCACCACCGAATACCACAGAAATAACAATGTCCCATCAAGAATAAAAAGGAAGAAACGGCAGCCGTCCCTTTCCTATCTGTCCACGGAACAAGATCGATACCTTATGGAAGCTAAGATTCTCTCCCGACTCGCCGGCGAGCTCCGCAACCCGCTTGATGGCGACGTCCGAGGAGTTGTCGAGATTATCCACCACGACGGTGTTGAACCCCCCTTGAAGAAGTTGCAGCACCGTGTGGCTCCCGATGTAGCCCGCTCCGCCCGTCACCAAAATGTTCTTAGCCATTAAAGAAGAATCAACCGAGCCCGAGATCGACGAAAGATCGAAAACCCTCGATCGCAACAAGAGATAGGGCGAGAGAGAGAAAGAGAGAAGTGAATAGGAGTGAAGGAATGGTTGGTATTCCGCAGCTCAGAATAGAAATGGAAGCCAAGGAAGGGAGAGGAGGGTATTTATACGCGGGAATTATTCTTAACCGTCGAGATCACAGGGCACTGCGCTGTCGAGAGAAGGCTCGGGTATCTAACGCGCAAATAAATAAATATAAAATAATGCTAATAAACCATCTATATGGTTGGTTCTTAAAGGATACGTGTCGCATTCCGATTGGAAGCGAAAAGGAATATTCCAGCTGGTTTTAACACAGCGGTTGCGGAAGGTGGAATGCACGTGTCGAGGAGGGGTGACAGCGGCGCCACGTGTTTGGAATAATACATCGGAATAGGTTTTTAATTAAGGCGGAAAAATTCCGGGCGGGTGGAGGGGCGAAGGGGATGGCCGGGGTCGCGGGGCTACCTTGAGAAGGAAAGAAAGGTAGCTCCTTTGCGGAGTACTCACGGATTTGGAAAGGGCGGGGGGTCAGCCCTTTCTCTGTTGGCTTTTAATTTAATATAAAGGCAGGCACAGGAGGCTGGTCGGTTTCATGAAAGACTTTTAGGCTGTTTCACTTCGACGAAGGTCTCTTAAAGCTGAATCAATGCAGACACGGACGTGGACTGAAGACCTGCCACCTTGCTAATGGTCTAAGTTATGATCCTTTTTTTTTTTTCTTGACCTTTTTTTTTAACAATGGTTAGATCGTAACATGTATTTGTTTGTACTTAGGTAGTTAGTGGTGATATGGCAAATCAAGGAAACATGATCAAAGAATGTCCTGCATCTAATAATGAGAAGGTCATAGCTAGTGATTTGGTTGAAAAATATAGGGCCCAAAGTCATATCTGTACTTGATTAATCAAAGATAGAAAAAAAATGCAGCAGGACGCTATGATTCCATCTTCTTTGTAAGTGAGTATTTACCAGACACACACACACACACACAACGAAAATGCTATTTTTCAAAATGGGAATAACCTTCATCCTATTATTAGCTTGTATAATTTTTTTCTTGAATTATTATTACAAGCTAAATTTTAGTGTACATATGCATTTACACCCCAATCAGTGAACAAAATGATCTCCATCTCTACCCTCTATTTGATATGAAGGATGAATAATAGAGAAAGGATGGAAGAGGAAATGGATGGATAATGATAAATGAGAAAAAGAAAGATTGGGTCTTCCATCCAAAAATGAAAGGATGGATGAAAATAATTTTTTTTTATTTGATGTAAGAGAAATAAAAGAAAGGATGTATGATGTTTATGTGATACTTTTACTAAATTATCTTTTGATAAAAAATATTATTCTAATCAATTTATAACACTTGTTTATACTAAAACAAGCAAGCAATGTATAAATTTATAATATTTATAATTTATATTTATAAAAATATATAGATATTTAATTTTAATTTAATTTAATTAAATAAATAATTTTATAACTTATCTATTGATGAATTTATTATTTATATATGTTAATTATATAAAAACTAATTAATCTATAAATTAATCTAAATGTTTAATTAATTTTTGTGTAAATAGTTAATCAAAAATAGTAAATATAAATAAAAAAGAAGACAATCCTAATTTTTTAGTTATAATTCTAAAAAATATGTGTTAAAATTAAAATAATTAATGTTGACGCAGAATCTGGTCGTCGTCGGAATCAGCTAGAGTGAAGGTGGGTGAGATCCCGTCGGAGACCTGTAAAATAAAGTTTCGTCCGGAGCCGGTGGAGGTGGCTCCGGCAGGATCCTCCGACGATCAAGTCAGCTCTGACCAACGAGAATGGAGTGCTCGGTAATGAGTTCCGCAAAGCTTAGAGAAGAAGAGGAGGACTTACAGATTAAAGCTTAGATATTAAAGATTAGAGTTAGCATATTTGGAGGGTCCTTTTATAGACGGAGCTTGATTGATGATGACAACTATATCGTCCGACCGCGGGCTGCTCGGAGCCGCATGGAGTTCGGTACGAAGAGAAAGGTGTCGTCAGACGGATAGTGGCAACCATGCTGATGGGTCATGGGCCGATGGGGCTGATTACGGAGAGAGTGTTGTCGTCAGTAGTGGTGGCCATGTCGTCCGATCACGTTGTCTGTGGCAAACTGATGGCGATAGTTCGTCCGGATTTGATAGTCGTGGCTCTGAGAAAGTGGGCATTGATCGATGGACTTCGATGTGTATCCATTCTAGAGGAGTTTGGCCAAGGAAAAGCTCGGAAGGAGTTTGACTGGAGCAGTGCGGAGAGAGTTCGGCCTTCATAGGTATCTGGCTGGAGGAATGCGGCTAAGGCTCAGTCACTGGGGAGTTCGGAAGAAGCTCGACCGCTGAGGAGTCCGGCCGAAGGGGATGTTCGGGAGGAGTCCGGCTCTCGTGGGAGTTTGATCGAAGCTCGATCGCTGAGGAGTTCGGCCGGCTGAAGGAGTTCGGCTAAAGTCTGACCACTGGAAGTTCGAAGGAGCTCGACCACTAATTAGTTCGGCTTTTGCGGGAATCCGACTGAAGCTCGATCGCCGAGGAGCTTGGTCAGGGCATAACCACTGAGGAGTTTGGCCAGGATGTAACTGCTGAGAAGTTCGGTCGGAAGGGGCTCGAAGAGAGTTCGGCTAAGGCCCGACCGTTGGAAGTTCGAAGGAGCTCGGCTGGTTGAAGGAGTTCGGCTTTTAGAGAAGTCCGGCCGAAGGAGAAGCTTGGAGGGAATTCAGCTAAGATCCGACCGCTGAAGCTCTTTCGTGGCTATCAGTTGCGTTAAGTTGAGCATCAAACTGGACTTCGATAGGAGCGAGATTTATCCCCAACAATAGTCGCCCCACTTTTGAGTTTGAAACTCGAAGGAAGGGAGTGCAGAAAAGACGACTACCGAAGTTCTCTTTCGGGCTTCGTGCTGGTTCAGATCGAAGCTCGGGGGGAGATCTCATCTTCAAATGATGTTGGTGCTGAAATTGAAGCCCGGAGGAGATATCACCTCCAGTCGAGGTTGATACGGGTGCTTGGAAGAGATCTGATCTGCAGTCGGGGTTGATGCGGTCGCTCGGAAGAGATCTCATCTCTGATCGAGGTTGTCTCCAATTTCATCTCTGGTCAAGGTTGTCTCGATCGCTCGGAAGAGATCTCATCTCTGATCGAGATTGTCTCGATCGCTCGGGCCGAGGTTGCTGGACCCTCGGGGGAGATCTTATTTTCTACGACCGAGGTTGATGTGGGTGCTCGAAAAAGATCTTATCTCTTACCGAGGTTGATGGAGATCCTATTTTCTGTAGACTTCGGAGCTCGAATTTGGACTTTGCTCGTGTTAGGACGAGGTTCTCCTCCTGCTCCTAATGGATTGTGGGGGCACCTTCGGACGGTCGTTCGTGCCCCTCCCCCCATCTCGTCTAGGGTGAACGAGGCCTTCGACTTTGCTCGCATTGGGATGAGATTCCTCCTCATTTTTCTAATGAGCTATGGGGGCACATACGGACCATCGTCCGCGCCTCTTCCCCCATCTCGTCTAAGGTGAATGAGGTCTTCGACTTTGCTCGCATTAGGACGAGATTTTCCTCCTGTTCCTAACAGACTGTGGGGGCACATTCGAACCATCGTCCGTCTCCCCCCATCTCGTCTAAGGTGAACAAGGCCTTCGACTTTGCTCGCGTTAGGACGAGGTTCCTCCTCCTATTTCTAATGGACTATGGGGGCACATACGGACCGTCGTCCGCGCTTCTCCCTTCGTCTCGTCTAAGGTGAACGAGGCCTTCGACTTTGCTCGCGTTAGGACGAGGTTCCTCCTCCTATTTCTAATGGACTATGGGGGCACATACGGACTGTCGTTCGCGCTTCTCCCTTCGTCTCGTCTAAGGTGAACGAGGCCTTCGACTTTGCTCGCGTTAGGACGAGATTTCTCCTCCTGTTCCTAATGGGCTGTGGGGCACATTCAGACCATCGTCCGCACCTCTCCTTCCATCTCGTCTAAAGTGAATGAGGCTTTCGACTTTGCTCGCATTAGGATGAGGTTCCTCCTCCTGTTCCTAACGGGCTGTGGGGGCACATTGGGACCGTCGTCCGTGCCTCTCCCTCCATCTCTTCTAAGGTGAACGAGGCCTTCAACTTTGCTCGCATTAGGACGAGGTTCCTTCTCCTTTTCCTAACAGGCTGTGGGGGCACATACGGACCGTCATTCGTGCCTCTCCCCCCATCTCGTCTAAGGTGAACGAGGCCTTCGACTTTGCTCATATTAGGATGAGGTTCCTCCAATTTCTAATGGGCTGTGGGGGCACATACGGACCGTCGTCCGCGCCTCTTCCCCCATCTCGTCTAAGGTGAACGAGGCCTTCGACTTTGCTCGCATTAGGATGAGGTTCCTCCTTCTGTTCCTAATGGGCTGTGGGGGCATATTCGGACCGTCATCCGCGTCTCTCCCCATCTCATCTAAGGTGAACGAGGCCTTTGACTTTGCTCGCGTTAGGATGAGGTTCCTCCTTCTATTCCTAATGGGCTGTGGGGGCACATATGGACCGTCGTCCGCGCCTCTCCCCCCATCTCGTCTAAGGTGAACTAGGTTCTTCGACTTTGCTCACGTTAGGATGAGGTTCCTCCTCCTGTTCCTAATGAGCTGTGGGAGTACATACAAACCGTCGTCCGCGCCTCTCCCCCCATCTCGTCTAAGGTAAACGAGGCCTTCGACTTTGCTCGCATTAGGACGAGGTTCCTCCTCCTATTTCTAATGGGCTGTGGGGGCACATTCGGATCGTCGTCCGTGCCTCTCCCCCCATCTCGTCTAAGGTGAACGAGGCCTTCGACTTTGGTCGCATTAGGACGAGGTTCCTCCTCCTATTCCTAACAAGCTGTGGGGGCACATACGGACCATCGTCTGTGCCTCTTCCTCCATTTCATCTAAGGTGAATGAGGCCTTCGACTTTGCTCGCATTAGGGCGAGGTTCCTCCTCCTATTCCTAATGGGCTATGGGGCACATACGGACCGTCGTTCGTGCCTCTCCCCCATCTCGTCTGAGGTGAACGAGACCTTCGACTTTGCTCACGTTAGGATGAGGTTCCTCCTCCTATTTCTAACGGGCTGTGGGAGCACATTCGGACCATCATCCGCGCCTTTCCCTCATCTCGTTTAAGGTGAACGAGGCCTTCGACTTTGCTTGCGTTAGGACGAGGTTCCTCTCCTATTCCTAATGGGCTGTGGGGGCACATACAGACCGTCGTCCGTGCCTCTTATATCCCATCTCATCTAAGGTGAACGAGGCCTTCGACTTTGCTTGCATTAGGACGAGGTTCTCCTCGTATTTCTAACGGGCTGTGGGGGCACATACGGACCGTCGTCCGTCTCCCCCCATTCGTCTAAGGTGAACGAGGTCTTCGACTTTGCTCGCCTTAGAATTGAGGTTCCTCCTCCTGTTTCTAAACGGGCTATGGGGGCACATAAGGACCATTGTCAGGGCCTCTCCCTCCATCCCGTCCTTTGTGAATGGGGCCTTCGACTTTGCTCGCATTTAGGACGAGGTTCTCCTCTTGTTTTCCTAACGAACAACGGACGAGGATCTTCGAAGCTCGAAAGAGATCTTATCTCTGACCGAGGTTGACTCGATCGCTCGGAGAGATCTTATCTCTGGGCGAGGTTGACTTGATCGCTCGAAAGAAATTTTATCTCTAGCCGAGGTTGTCACGGTCGCTCGAGAGAGATCTTATCTCTAGCCGAGGTTGTCAGCGGTCGCTCGGAAGAGATCTTATTTCTGGTTGAGGTTGACTCCGTTGCCCGAGAGAGATCTTATCTCTAGTCGAGGTGACTCGATCGCTCGGGAGATATATCTCTGATCGAGTTATCCACGGTCGCTTGGGAGAGATCTTATCTCTGGCCGAGGTTGACTCGGTCATCCGAAAGAGATCTTATCTCTAGCCGAGGTTGACTCGGTCGCTCGGGAGAGATCTTATCTTTGGCCAAGGTTATTAGCGGTCGCTCGGGAGAAATCTTATCTTTAGCCGAGGTTGATGGTCTTTGACCTACTCGTGTTAGGATGAGGTTTTCCTCCTGTTCCTAACACGGTGACTATTGACTGCTTCTTTTCTGTCATCACATAGTTTTTGTACCCAGAAATAATATTATTGAAGGAAAAAAATTTTACCAAGGGAAAGTTATGGGCAGCACATCCCCATTTTAGGGTCGTGGGGGCGTTGTTCCTCCGGGTTCCCTTGGGCGGAAAGGCCCGGGCTGGACGACCTCCTCTATCTTGTGCTGGCCTTCTCAATTTGGAGCAAGCTTTTCTTGGCTTTGTCGCTGGGAGATGGCGAATCGCTGATGCACCAAGCTCCTCCCCAGGGTAACGTTGATGATACCGTGTGGCGGCCGACCTCGTCATTTCTGGTTACGGTAGTCCTTGGCCTATCTTCTCCTGCTTCAGGCTGAAAATTTGCCCAGCTGCCCCTTTCTGACGAGCTCCTCAATTTTGTGTCGGAGCTGGATGCATTCCTCAGTGTCGTGGCTGTGGTCGCAATGGTAGAGACAGTACTTACTTCGATCGTGCTTGTTTGGGGGAGACTGTAACCCTTCTGCTCTTGGCAGCTGGTTCTTAACTTCGGTGAGAATCTGAGTTCGAGGAGCGTTGAGGGGGGCATAGTTGCGGAACCTTTCGAAAGAAGGGCTTCTTCGCGCTCCTCTATCGGGGCTTTCTTGGTGGCGAGCTCGAGGAGTTCGGGCCCTGCTCCTGGATGGAGTCCGTGAGCATGGCCGAACTTTCTATGAAACCTTCTACGGGAGAACTTCATGCTTCTTAGTCAGAACTTCCTTGACGACGAGCTCGAGGGGGAGCTCAGCCTGGCTTGTCCGAACTTCATTCCACCTCCTGTGAATTCTTTGTAGGGGATTTTCTTGATGACATACTCGAGGGGGAGTTCGACCTCAGTTATGCCGAACTTTACTACGCCCTCCTATGAAGCTTTCGTCGGGAGAACTTCATGCCCCTTTGTCGGTGCTTTCTTGACGGTGAGCTCGAGGGAGAGTTCGGCCTCGCTTGCGCTAGGAGGTCGTGGACGCGGCCGAACTTCATTCCGCCTTCTGTGAAACCTTCGTCGGAGCTTCCTCGATGGTGAGCTCGAGTGAAAGTTCGACCTTGCTTGCACCGGAGAGGTCGCGAACGCGGTCGAACTTCATGCCGCCCTCCTAGGAAGCTTTCTACGGGAGAACTTTTACTCTCCGTTTCTCCTTCCTAAGGGCAATTGGTATGCCCAAATGCTCCTCCTTAGGGTCGGTTCCTCGCATCCTCATGGTGGATTTACTGGCAAAGCTTCTGTTGGAGGCTGAAACGGGAACAGATGGACCTGGCGCGAAGGCCATCGATTGCCGAGTCGAAGCTCTCCTGGGAGGCATTTTCTCTTCAGAAAAAAAACTCTAGAGAGGAAGAAGAGAGATCTCCGAAGAGGGGAGAGAAAAATCATCGTCGAGCACTCCTTTAAGAATAAGGGGACCTCGGAGGTTCACCGCCCTTCCTCTAGCACCAATCTATTGACGTAGAATCTGATCGTTGCCGGAATCAGCTGGAGTGGAGGTGAGTGAGGTCACTGTCGGAGACCTGCAAAATAAAGTTCTGTCCAAAGTCGGTGGGGGTGGCTTCGATAGGATCCTCCGACGATCAAGTCAGATTTGGCCAACAGGAATGGAGTGCTCGGAAATGAGTTCCGCAGAGCTTAGAGAAGAAGAGGAGGGCTTAGAGATTAAAGCTTAGAGATTAAAGATTAGAGTTAGCATATCTGGAGGATCCTTTTATAGACGAAGCTTGATTGATGGTGACGGCCATATCGTCTGACCGTGGGTCGCTCAGGACCGTATGGAGTTCGGTATGGAGAGAAAGGCGTCATCAGGCGGATAGTGGCAGCCATGCTGATGGATCATGGTCCGATGGGATTGATTACGGAGAGAGTGCTGTCACTAGTAGTGGTGGCCATGTCGTCCGATCACGTTGTCTGTGGTAGACTGATGGTGACAGTTCATCCAAATTTGATAGCCGTGGCTCTGAGAAAGCGGACATTGATCGGTGGACTTCGGTGTGTATCCATTCTAGAGGAGTTCGGCCAAGAAAAAGCTCGGAAGGAGTTCGGTCGGAGGAGTGCGGAGGAAGTTTGACCTTCACAGGCATCTGGCTGGAGGAGTGCGGCTAAGGCTCGGTCGCTGGAGAGTTTGGAAGGAGCTTAGCCGCTGAGGAGTCCGACCGAAGGGGATGTCCGGGAGGAGTTCGACTCTCGTGGGAGTCTGACCGAAGCTCGGTTGCTGGGGAGTTTGATCGGCTGAAGGAGTTCGACTAAAGTCCGATCGTTGGGAGTCTGAAGGAGCTCGGTCGCTGATCAGTTCGGCTCTTACAGAAATCCGACTGAAGCTCGATCGCCGAGGAGCTCGATCAAGACGCAACGTTGAGGAGTTCGATCAAGGCGCAACCGCTAAGGAGTTCGGCCAGAGGGGGCTCGGAGGGTGTTCGGCTAAGGCCCGATCATTGGAAGTCCGAAGGAGCTCGATCGATTGAAGGAGTTCGGCTTCTGGAGAAGTCAGGCCGAAGGAGAAGCTTGGAGAAAATTCGGCTAAGATCCGATCGTTGAAACTCTTCTGTGGCTACCAGTTACGTTAAGCTGAGCATCGAATTGGACTTTGGCAGGAGCGGAGTTTATCCCCAATAATTAGTAATAAAGTTTAATAATATATGATTAATCAATAGTATAGAAAAAAATTAAATATATAAATAAAATGGATGAAAAAATAAAAATAAATTATAATTTTATTTAAAAATAATAAAAGATAATTTTATCAATACAAAAATTTAATTTACATGCTTCATTCATTCTTTTTTCTTGCATTCTTCTAATTTGAAAGGATACAAATTGAGGCTAGGATAGATGGATAATTCATTTTTTTCATCCATCTGCTCTACAACTTTTCTAATTAAATAATAGATAAAAATTATCCATCGTTTCAACCTCATGCATGCATCCTTTCTCTCACGGTGCCAATCAAATACAAGTTAAAATTGTACCTTTTTTGTATCGTTTTCTTTAAAACGAGTGCATGTTTATGGATCTCTCCATGACTAGATTGCAAATATTTAGACATGATAAGTCCTTGCAGACTACGTCTCAAATCATGTTGCTACATGTAGAATTTCAAAAAAATCTATAGCATATAACTTCTCTCCCTCTCTCCAATTTTTGGAACCTAATTTCAAGTAAAAACGGGAAAAAACTAGTCAAGACGACCTTCATCATCTATCAGAACATAATAAATAAGGTTTATGGTAATGGAGCTTTGGAAGATTTTGACAAGGTGAACCCCGTATTCTTTTTTTCCCCCGTCATTTAGAACCTAAGGTACTTGACGTTTACCCTCTTTCTTTGCTCGGTGCTCCCTGCCAAGATACTTTCCATGGTACCTTGCAATCTATGCTTGCCTTTTTACCTTTCTCTTTGCAATCCTTGTTAGCTTTTCTATCAGCGAAGATCTCATGATGAGAATGACGCCGATGCCCGAAATCTCACACAAAAGTGCAAGGGGTAATGATGGGAGCAATGATATAATACTTGTACAGTTAGGTTCTACATGGTTGGCCACAAAGGCTGTCCAATATTCCACGCGTTGCTCTAATGATACAGCCATGAGAAATAACAAATCCTAGTAATAAAACAAATGAAGCAGCTAAGTAGTCTCAGTTGGAGGTCCAAGGTCCTTGACTAAGTGGGGTCGGTTCTTGGGACAGAATTCAATTGGTAGATCAAAATTACCGGACCGGTTTGTTGTTGTGGGGTTAAGTGCGGTTGTCACGCTGCTTCAAAGGTGAGATGGTTGATGCGTGACTTGTAGATTCTCACAATTGTTCCATCAATATTCGGTACAGGATTAGGATTTTATAAAAACATTCCTTGGACGGGGCCTAAATTCTTGAAAGATAATACCGGTCACAATTTTAGCCTGCCATTCCATGCTTGTGGGACGAGATGGTGTACCACGGAGCGCAATTGAGCCATGCTGAGCACATAAGCTAAAAGCTCGGGTTTAAATCGGTTCAAAATACTCAGATTTGAAAATTTGAGACCTTGACTCGATGAAAAAAAGTCAACATTAGATTAAATTTGAATTTAAATTCAACTTGCTCATATAATATATATATATATCATATAAAAATATTATTAAAATTATATATAAATCTGGATAGATTTACTACTCTGCGAGCTAACTATCTTATCATTCGAGGTCGACTTGAAAATTTATTCAATCTGCTTGAACTCGACGGTAGCGGAGTTGAAGCTCAACCAACTCAACGCATTTACATCCCTAGTACTTATAGACAGAATAGACTATTGATCTTAGATGGATAGATAATCTAAAAATATATATCAAATAATTATATATTGGATCCAAATTAAATAGTTGGTGAACAAGAACCTATAAAACCAACTCCGGAACAATGCTAATGATTATGGTTGTAATTTGCACCTGACTTTCCTCAATTTCAAAATTAAAAAGTGACTAATTTGGTCAAAAAATTAATATTTTTGGCAAAAAAAATCACTCTATCATCATATTTAAAAAAATTAATTTGTTTGAAATTGTAAATAACCATCATGGCCCTCTTGCTAAGGGACGGTGCATGGTACAAGTTAGTACACAAACAAAAATATCTATGCAAAGGTACCAAGATAAGTTACTAAAATCCTCAATAATTAGACCAAATGATCTGAAAAAAAGTTGATCTATTTTTTCAATGATTAACTTATCCATGTTCTCATATTTTTCAAGATGGACAAGTTACTTTTTCTTGGATAGTATTTATTCATAAAATAAAAAAAATCTTATCCAGTTAAGAGATGGCTAAATTATTTTTCTATCAGTCAGTAAAGTAGGCATTTAATTTTATATTTTAAATGCTCCATCCTCATTTCTAATGTCTTCATCATTCAATGCTCGATAATTTAGTCATCCACTTTTTCTAAATCTAAAAAGCATAAGAAATATTATGAGAAATATGAATAAATTTTAACAACTTATCCATAAAAATAGTAATGTAAAATAATATGGATAAAAAATTATGAAGCTACTTTCCTAATTTTAATATATAAAAAAATATAAATAAATTATTTTTCTATCTAAATATTATCTAAAAAATATTTACCTAAAAAAATATAAATTTTTAGATAAATTTTTTATTTGCAAAAAAACAGACCCTAAGAGTATCATAGTTTGATAGATCCTATGAATAAATAAATAAATAAATAAATACATAAGAAAATAAAAATGAATAAATATACATAAACAAATAAATACATGGATATATAAATAAATAAATACATAGATAAACAAGTAAATAGATAAAAAATATAAATAAATAGATACATAAATAAGTAAACACATAAGTAAACAAATACATAACAACATAAATAAATAAATAAATAGATGGATGGATGGTAAATAAAAGCAAAGATAAATAAATAAATACATAGAAAGATAAATAACTAAATACATAAACACATAGATAGACAAATGAATAAACAAACACATAGACAAATAAATAAATACATAGATAAATAAATAAATATATAAATAAACAAATAAATAAATACAAATAGGTAAATAAATACATAGATAAACAAGTAAATAGATAAAAAAATAAATACATAGATGTATAAATAAGTAAACACATAAGTAAACAAATACCCAACAACATAAATAAATAAATAAATAGATGGATAGATAAATACATAAATACAAAGATAAATAAATAGATACATAAATAAATAAAAATCATAGAAATATAAATAAATAAATACATAAACATAAAGATAGACAAATAAATAAACAAAGGCATAAATAAATAGATAAATACATAAATAAATAAATACATGAATGAATGAATGAATAGGTGAATGGCCGAACAAGTAAATAAACCAACAAACACATCAATACATAAATAAATGAATATATAGATACAAATAAATACATAAATCAATAAATCAACACATAAATAAAGAAGTAAATATATAAATAAGTAAATAAAAATAACTAAATACATATATAAATACAAAAATTCATAAATACATCAACAAGTACATAAATAAATAAATAAATACAAAATTAAATAAATACATAAATAAATATCCAACTAATTAAATATATAAATAAATAAAGTATATAAACAAATAAATACATAAATAAAGAAATAGATACATAAAACATTGATTCATCGATAAATAAATAAATGAAAACATAAATACATAAATATATAAATATACAAATACATACATACAAAACTAAATACATAGATAAAAATAAATAGATAGATAGATAAATAAATACATTGATATATAAATAAAGTGATGGATAAAAAAATAAATGAGTAAATAAATAAAATAAAGATATAAATTATGAAAAAAATAAATAATACATATATACATAAATAAATAAACAAATACATAAGTAAATAGATACATAAATAGATAAATAAACAAATAAATACATAAATAAAAATGCAAACATAAAGAAATAAATGCATGAATAAATAGGTAAATAGATAAAAAAAACCAATACATAAATATTAAATAAATAAATGTTTAAATAAACCAAAAATAGCAATAAAAATAAATACATAAATAAAAAACAAATAGATAAATAAATAGATATTTAAATAAATAAAAAATAAATAAACAAATATATAAATTCAATAATAACTAAATACATAAATAAATAAATAATTGCATGAAAAATAAATAAATAAACATCAATATACTAAATATAAATAAACAAATAAGAAATAAATACATAAATAAGTAAATAAATAAATAGATAGATAAGTTAATAAATATATAAATAAAAGCATGAAAAATGAATTCATAAATACAAATATATAGATAGACAAAAAAACTAAATAATCAAATAAAAAATAAATAGATAAGTAAAATAATAAATAAATACATAATAAGTAAAAAATTTATCAATATATAAACAAAGAAGTACACAAATAGACAAGTAAAGAAATAAATATTTAAATCAATAAATACATAGATAAATACATAAATAGACAAATAAATGCATGAAAATATACAGATACGTAAATAGATAGATAAATAAATATATAAGGGGCAGCTGCTTCGAATTGTATAAAGTGAACAAAACTGCAAAAGCAAATATATTCCGAAACTGTGTCATAAATATAACTGTCCATGTATCTCGGATTGAAACTGTGACAGCAGTATAACATGTCAAAAGTACAATAAAACAATAATTTCCAGACAACACAGCATCTTTTTCTTCTTTTCTCCTTCCTTATTGATCAATGCATCGTGCGTGGTAGGTAATTTTCAACTGACGATATGAAAAACTTGAGAAACTTAGATACTTTCAGATAAATATGAATAATGAATTGACGCAATGTGATATCACCAGAAATATTTAAAAACTATTATTGGTGGAAAATATAAGTACAAAACACAGAAGTGAGATACCAGACGGATCTCGGAGAGTATATATCTTAAATAAAACTTGTGATACATAAAAACCATCTATAGTACAAATTTGAAATCAAGTGTTAGAACATTACCAACTAAACACCAGCCAAGCCTTTTTTTTTTTCTGTACAAAGCAAAGCTCCTATTTTACACCGAATCCCAGATATAGAGATCCCAGGACAACCGAAAGGCATCTACCAGCCTGGTACTCCTAAGTTCCCAGTTAGGTAACATCCGGGATAAAGATATCCAATTAATAAGCATATTTCTTTTGAAATAAGAAAATCCTTTCAGGGCATTTACTAACACCAATAAAGGAAAGAAGCAAATATCATATGTAATTGTTACAGGAAAAATTCCTCAGTAAAACAACTACCACTGGCTATTTTGATCAAGATGGCTATTTAGATTACTCCTCCATAAGGACGCTATATCAATTAAATAACATCTCAATCAATACAGCAGCATTGAAGTTTTGAGGAAAACCAGGTTCACAATCAAGAAGTCTTGTCACATCTTGCCTTCAGCCTTGTAAACACCTGGCTGCTAGTAATTCCGCTTTGGGCAAAATGAACAAAGAAGCAAACTAAGGTCTGAGAATGAAAAGCCAAAAAAGAGGCAAAAAAACTGAAATCATCACTAAATGGTCTGTGAATGAAAGAATACTCACCATTCAGATAGACCACGTTCTATTTTTTTACATTATTGTTAGAATTTATTGAAACATGAAAGAATTCAAAACAAGGATTATGGAAGACTTGAAAAAATTGGTCGAGGTTGAATCTAGGCGGGGGAAAACTAGTCTCTTTATACTCTCTTATAACTTCTTTATTTAAAAAAAAAAAGGCAATCCAAAACATTAATTACCTTTAGAAGATGTTTGAAGTGGACTCTGCCACTTGGAGACAAACATTAATATTGAAGAGCATGACAGAATATGTGAACAAGTTTCCAATGGTTCCACAATCCTTAGAGCAGTGTTGGTTTGGAAAATCTCTCCAAGCTTTTAGTAGAGGAACCAAACTCACTTCATTTAATGTCAAACTAAAAAGGCCTCAACATCAGAAGTCATGGCATATCAGGAACCTCATTGATTTATAGTTATAAACCTTTAGTTTTGTTGGTGCAGAATCTGGTCGACGCCGAATTGAGCTGGAGTTGAGGAAGACAAGATTGCCGTCGGTGACCTGCAAAACAAAGTCCCGTCCAGAGTCGGTGGTGGTGGCTCCGGCAGGATCCTCCGACGATCAAGTCAGCTCTTTTGACCAACAAAAATGGAGTGCTCAAGCAAGAATTCAACATAATTTTAGGAAAGAGAAGAGAGCTTAGAGAAAACGTATCTAAGAGTCCCTTTTTATAGACGGAGCTTGTCGTAACCGTTCGGTAGTGGGCCGTTCGGGGCCACGTGGAGTTTGTTATGGAGCATGGTGTCCGTTGTTGTGATGTGGTCGTTCGTTAAGATTTAATAGTCGAAGTTCGGAAGAAGCAGACGTTGTTTGGTGAAGAGCTTTGACATACATCAATTCCAGAGGAGTTTGGACTCCTAAAGGGAATATGGTTAGGAGGCATCATCCGGAAGGAATGCTAGCTAAACTCTGGAAGTAATCCGCTGGAGAAATCCGACTGAAAGAGAAGTCCGGAAGGAGTTCGACCGAAGGAGAAGTCCGAAAGGAGTTCAGCTCTTAGAGGAGTTCTGCCGAAGGAGAAATCCGAAAGAAATTCGGCTCCTAGAGGAGTCCGACTGATGAAGAAGACTGGGAGGAGTTCGGCTCTCGTAGAAATCCGACCGAAGGGGGGATCTGATAGAAGTCCGGCTCCTGTAGAAATCCGGCCGAAGGAGAAGTCCGGCTCCTGTAGAAATCCGACTGAAGGAAAAGTCTGGGAGAAGTCCGGCTCCTGAAGGAGTTCGGCAGAAATTCGACCGTTGGAGGAGTTCGGCTGGAATTCAGCCGCTGGAGGAGTTCGGCTAACTTAAGGAGTTCGGCTAAGGTTTGGCCGCTGGAAGAGTTCGACTGTGGTCCGACCGTTGGAGTTCG